>WUQG02303155.1:0-48095 GCA_011317285.2 Androctonus mauritanicus | reverse complement strand
CAGTAATATCATTTCAGTACAAGGGTAAGTGATTATGTAAGCTAAAGGATTAAAGAACAAATTCTGAATATTTTAACCTCAAAACAAAATCAGAAAAGCATTTAGGAATTCCAATCGGTGAAACGAAACTCAATTTTTATTTTATTTTTACGCTTATTTATTTATTTGGTAAGAGTTTTCGTCTTTAGACAGTTACGAAAAAGTCGGGTTTTATATAACTGCGTATTGCTTGATATATATATATTTATACGTATAAATGTTTTAACCGAGCGAAACAACTAACCAATTTCTTATTCTTTAGGGGTTTTAAATTCATCTTAAGAAATAAAATCGCCGAAAAAATGTTGTTCTGTATGGAATCTCTCGACATTTATTTTTAAACAGCCGAGTTGCAGGAAAGTTATTCTTACTTCCCAGATCAGCCATATTTTTTAAGATTTAAGTAGACCTATGGGTAAAGACGCCTAATATAAATTTTGGCATCTTTCAGAGATATAAGTAAAAAAATATCCCGTACATTTCGACTATATCTCCGTACATAATTTACAAGCAGTGTCGTCGTCGACGACCTCGTAGACTTTTTTTAGAATCCCCAATTATTTTCCAAATTTCCTTTTTCGTAAAGCTTTATAACTCTTTTATTGTCTTAATAAAAACTACTTTAATATTCCTGAAACACAATCGATGTTATTATTTATTGATCCTCTTATAGATAAGTTTACTTTTCATGGAAACTCATTCAGTACTTCGAATGCTATTCTACATCTGTAGCTTCTGATACAGATATTTCTAAAATTCTCATAAAAGCATTCAGACCCATTGTTGATGTTCTCAGAAAGAAAAATAACGATTTAGTGTCCTGTTACCCAATTCTTATTGTCTAAAACTTAAGTGAATAATAAAGTTCGATTTTCTCATTTAAAAATTACATTAGTATTTTTTAATCGGTTTTATTTTTCAATTAAAGTAAACAGATACTGTATCGCATTAACGAGAATTCGTACAAAAAAAAAAAAAACTGGGAAACAAATTTATATATGCAAATGTTAAAGATCAAAATCAATCTGTCATCGAGAAACAAGCTAACACTTTGCAAAACATCACTTCTGAATATTAACATCTAAACAAATTTCTTTATAGCTTTAAACAAGTAAATGAATGGTAGAAAGCAAAACAAACTGGCAATGCATAATCGTCTATCTGTATTGTAACTGTTTAGTGGATCTGGTTCTAATTATCGAGCGATTATTTATATGTGACGTGACAAATAGGCGGTACGGATCACCTTCCGAGTAAGAGGTCTGGAATATGTCAACAACAAAAGAATTAAACTACTGTAAAAGAAACACTAACGCCACTGACTCGACTTTTTCAATTATCAACTTGATATAATCCATCCACTCTACAACTATATTTATTTTTTACTTATCTAATTTTTTACGTACGTATAATAAATATGAGACCAATATACACGAAATTTTCTATTTTTCCTTCACATCCAGTTGACGTTTCATTTATCAATGTTTGCATTTTTTTTTTATTTGGCTTTTTTTCTATTGCGAGATATTCTATTGTGTTTCGATATGTATGCTTTGTAAGGAGGCAATGTGGCGAATACTTAAGGCGCCTCCTGCTTGTATTCGATGTCACGTTGCGTAACAATCGTAACGTCAATGCACTTATGCTTTAAGGTATCGAATGTTTCCTCTTGATATCTCAATTAAATAACTTTCCATTACTACAAAATGAATCGTCTGAAATTTACCGCCATCGAAATAAAAGCGCTCGGCATTTAATGGGGCCCAGGAAATAGGAAGATATCCAAATGGGGCCCAGAGAGTTATGAGATTTGGAGAGTCTCCAGGCTAATTTACTACACCAGGCCTCTTTATTCCGGCATGTAAGGGTTTTTCTCCTTTATGAGCTCTATTGGTGATGAGAGGCTAGCCAAACTTGTTGGAATGCCATAAATGGTCGGGGTGCTGCAATAACTATACTTCATTTTGATTCTACGATTGAAGAAGTTCTGCAATAAAAGTGAACAGGAATTTTTTTTAGAAAAATTTATATCTGCAACGTATGTCCCCTATAATTTTCGTGGTTTAAACTGTATATTTTTAAATTAATTTTGTTTTTTGTAGAAAAGTTTCTCGATGGATACAAGCATTGAATCTTTAATTAAGCTTTCAAAATCACTCATTTACTCTCTCCACTTCAGTTTTGGGATACTTTATCACTTCAACTTCTGCGCCGTCTTTCCTTATTAAAAATATCAAAAAAACTCTCCCAGTTAACCATGCTTTAAAAAAAAGTAGCAGCAGCAGCAGTTAATGACTCATACTAAAGTAAGAGCTTATAAGAAATTACAAGCAGACCTATCCTGACCTTTTTCTAAACGTAATAAATATAATATCATAAATTTTTCTTTCTGTGGCTCGCTGCACATCACTAGTTGGACCAGTTTTAATATGTTCGAGGACCTTTTTTTTAACCATCCATTCGGACGCAATTTATGAATACTCTAATTACAAATTCACATGAATGTCCTCGTATCATATCTAGTATTGTTGATCTTAGTTGCATTAAATAAAGATACTCATAAGTTCTGTTGATAAGAAGATAAGGATGATTTAACTTTTTACCTCGAAGCGATAGAACTTTTTCTATAGAAGGAAGTTTGCCATACGTGACATTTTGATTGCAAAAATTTTATTCTTTATTGAAATTATAATTAATTAATCTTGAAGTTTTGGATGAACAAACCATACTTATAAGAGTTGTAAACTTTATTCTTTTCGTTGGTGCTTTTATGGTTACATCTTAAGTTGCCATTATCTTTCGCAATGGAAGAGCTACATCGTGATGTAGAAGTTATCTATATAAATTAAATATATATATAATTTATTAATAATATTTCTGTTAATAATTTGCTAACGATTTTTTTTTATTTAAAAAAAATCTAGAACTTTTAGCAGGAAAGTTAAAAGAACTTCTGCAGTTTTTTTGTGTTGTCAAATATCATTATATCAAAAAACATATATATGTTTTAAGAGTGTTTACGAGGAAAATACGGAAGTTAATGAATGGCTAGGATATATTTTTGTAAAAAAAAAAAAAAACATAAGTGAAAAGTGCAACATGTAAAACAAATAAAAGACACATCTGTTAATGGACGGAAGTAGAAATCCTTTTTGGGAATTTAAACAAGAAAAAGAATTTGATGAATGATCCGAATGGAACAGCAGAAACTCTCCAGCCAAGAAAAATCAAACAGAATGTAAATTCCAATAGCTAAAGTAATTTATAGTTCTAACAAAACTGTTAAAAATAAAATTTTATTCGATATTCAACAAGATTTTATCCGCTTGTATATTATAAACAATTAGTCGAATTACTTGCCGAAAATTAAGTTTTCATTGTCGTAAAAACTTTTTACGTTGTCACCCGTTTCGATACACGATGAGTCCGAAAGAATAAATCTAATCTAAACAACATAAATTCTATAAAAATAAAAGGGAAAGACAACAAAAACTGGTTGAGAAGTGTGCAAAATGTCATATTACGACCTACAGTTATATATTGATTATATCAATTTGTATAGTGACACTCAGACGGGTAATTCTTCAACACTGTCATGCTTCTGCACGACAACCTGGACAAGTTTGATAATCGATCGAATGCCGAAGGGAAAAGAAAAGTAGTAGAGAGAAAGGAAAAAAAAAAAAGCATACCTTGGATCGAAAGCTCGTAACGGTCAAAGAAAAAAAAAGCCGTTAGTCAGTTTGGGATTAAACAAAATCTGAACAATGACCTTTGATGTCAGACCACCTGGTAGAGTTCGTTACAAACTGATAGAAATTGTGTCACTTCTTCGGCGTAAAACTTTAGCAAAAGCGATTTTGTTTTGGATTTTTTTTTAATTCTCTCGGAATCATTTTCAGCAGAGTAAGATGTTACAAATAGAGATAACATTTTTTTTTTCTTTGGAGTAAACCTTTCTATCCATCATTTCTGCCTGATGTCTTTTAAATGTCTGAAATTTTAAAGAAGATGAATTGCAACCTTCTAGAATTTTGATGAAACTAAGTCTTCTCTTTGATGAGATTTTTCGGTAACCCATTTTCTAGAATAAAGTAATTCTTTTCGCAGTTTAACATATTAACACCCATTTCCGTGATGATAATCTTAAGTTCTAATAAATATAAATGGAAAACAGATCTGAATTAATATTTATTGGCATCTGTTCAGAAAAGAATGCAATGGCATTTAACCTACTTATATGCCATTTAATCTAATAAATTTTTTTTCTCTTTTTTACGATCACATTGATTGAAACAATACAAAAGAATGCATAAAGATGATATATAATGACTAAAAATTAATAATTATTCAAAAAAAACTGATTAATTTTGATTAAAAAATGACGATACATAACATAAATTTTGAGGGTATAAAATTTCATCAATTGTAAGTCGACACTCACAGAGAAAAATTAAAAAGAAGAGGAATTAAAACCTTTAAACAATAAAGTATTAACACCTTTTACTTCGTGACAGTATAATATTTATTGACGATATACATCTTGCACTATAAAGGAGCGAATTATTTCAAAGTCAGAAGCTATTGACTAAAGGTAACTTGGGAGCCTCATCACCCATCATAAGGCCTCTCTGTTAGTTTGAAGCGTGGAATGAATAAAGAGTTAAATTTCTAAAATCTGCCTTGTCATTGTCATATCGAGATAAGTAGTATAATATTTTTTTCTTCATTAAATTAACTTCTAAGAAAGAGAAAAATACCGAAAAATCATACTTCCAATTCACACACACACACACACATATATTTATATAGAGAGAGAGAGAGAAAATAAGAGAAAGACATAATAACACAAAAGTATGGATATAAAAAAAAGAAGGAAGAAAATTATGAGGTACATAAGAGGTGATGATTGACACCAACCTTAAAATGCTGAAGATTATAGATGTTAGGAAAGATATAAAAACAAGCATTTTCATGCTTAGAGGTGATACAAAGTAGGAAGGAGTGGCAAATTGCAGAAAGAGAAAAAGGGTAGTGGATAAAAGGGCACAAAGGAGATAGTGTGGCAGAATTAAAAACGGTGCTGTGATAAAATTATAGCGTGTGACAAAAATATTTCCGTATATTAATCTTTGCCTTTACTTTGCTATAATACTTAAAAATATAAGCACGTATAATATACTATTTTTAATATATTTAATTTTAGTTGAACTATTAATTTCGTAATTTTGCAACTGTTAGTTTTTATTATAATTTGATGTTTTTCCTCCTTAACTGTCATTATTTTAGGAATTTTTATTCATTTTATCAACCACCAATTGTTATCAGTACTTTTTACTTGTTTTATTCATTTTTCCACACAATAGTCCCGATTACAATAATGAACTTTGCACTTTTGAAGATTTCACATTTGTGGTAGTTTCGGTGATTTTTTTTTATTTCGAATTAAATTATGGAACAGTTTTTTTAAAAAATCACATTTATGGTACTTATCTAATTAACCTAAAATTAGTAATCGGAAACGATATTATATACATATATTTTTTTTCTTATAGAATTTAATAGAAGAACAAAAACAAGAATAACTAGATCTTCTCTTCATTATAAACAATGGTATATCTTTATATTAAAAAATAATAATAATAGAAAAAGAAAAGCAAAGCAGAACTGGCTGGCGCCACAATCCACTTACCAAGTCGTCCGATTGATCGAACAAGTCGTAACATTTTCTTTGATAGGGCCTATCGATCTCAGTAAAACGGCGACAGTTCGATCTGTCTGGACAAAACTAAATTTTCTGATGGTCAAGCATTAAATGTTTTGATAGCCAAAAATATAAAAAGGTAAGGATTTTTGAAATGATCCAGAAATTTAAAAGAGTTTTAAAGTCGTCACTTTCGAATCTGCTTTTTCTTTTTTTTCTTTAGATCTGGCTACTTTATTAACATTTTTCTTTCGAATCGAATCTCGATATATCTGTTTAGAAAAGTTTTATTTCCTTATATATTTGTAAACATTATTTTTATATGTATCATAAACATATTTTTCTTGAATTTTTCATTCTCGATTTATCACAGAATTGACCATTTTCGTCGACTAGCGCATATATAAATGCTCCAATTTGACTTTCTTCTTCTTTTTTTTTTTTTCTTGTTTGATAAGTTTTATTTTTCGCATCAACTATTTATCTTTTCGTCTAATTTATTGCCGTTTTACGAGTCTAGCGTGAACAATAAAGTTTCTTGGAAGAAATTAAAAAAGTTAGTTTCAGGATTATGAATGGATTCGTAATAAAATGGTTGAAAAGTTACTGCTCTACTAGTATTTATTGATATTGCACTTCAAAGTTTTTGAGATGAGAAAAACTTATTTACTCTAATGTGACCATTCTTTATAGATGAAATATGAGTATATTAAATATATTTATACATGATAAATGTGCACTTGGCTCTTATGATGTGAATATTGGATAAAACCATATCTCATATATAATGTTTATATATGTATTGTTAGTTGCAATACTTTAATTTAAAAATTTTTAATCGATGGCAATAGTTTTATTTAGTTGGATAACTTTAAAAATCAATTGTGTGTAATTTAGCTGAAAATTGAAAGTTATGTTTCAGACATAAAGCATTATATTTTTAGATGATGATCAATTTTCGTCAAAACGATCTTTGCAACTTTAACAATTTTTAATAGCGGGTCAGCCATGTTATAAGACCAGTGGAAAATAATAATAATAAAATTTAACGAATTTTAATACGAAAAACGTGCGTCAGGCGTTACTAAATCACCACCCTTAAGAACTAAAATTGCGCTAAAATATAGGTAAATGTGTTTTGACCTTCCGTCAAAGGCGTGCCCTACTGTACTCAGTGACATTCCTGCATCTTTATGGTGTATCACTTTTTACGACAGTGCGGCACGTCCATCTTTTAGACACTTTACGTCAAAACAGAATATTAAGATTCGAGAAGATACGTTAAAGTGATTTTCCTAGAATCAACATCAAAATGACGTTCTCGAATTCACTGCGCGTACTTTTTAAATATATGCATTAAGCCATTAAACAATACGAATTTTTTATGCGTTGAAACATGATACAAGCGAATGATTAATTGCGATTTTAATTATTAATTAATCGCAAATTTTTTTTTTATTTGCATGATCGCAACGATCAAACGCGCAGAACGGATTTAAAAAGAAAGGGAAAAAAACTGGTGAAAGTTATGTAATTATCCCAATCAAAGTAAAACCCAATAAATTATAATAAAATTGATCTATTAATTAACACTCGTGTATGAGAACCAATATTCATATATGGAAGATCAACACGATCGGAGTGATAAAAATATTTTAACATTTTATGCACATTGATAATGATAAGTATCGGTCTATAAAAACCTGTTTTTATTAAGTTTCGTATCATTAAGTGTGAAAAGGCAAACGAATGAGTGTAAATTTTATAGCAAATATTAACAAGTGCAAATGCTATTAGTTATCAGACTGTAAAAAAAGGTCTTGCATACCAACAACCTGTTTTCCCATTAAAGAAACATTACAGATATAAGATAACCACGCCTACTTGTCAGGTGCTAGTTATTTTTCAAGTCTTCACAGGTGTTATTTTAAAATATCAAGTAGATTGAAGTCGAATGGAATAAAATCTCTGATAACTACTACAAGATTAGATCTGCCGAGAAGATTTTGCTATATGCATCAATTATTATATCATAATCCTATATTATCCTATCATAACTGACACCATCTTAATGTCTACTATCCTATCATGGGTTATTACGATGATAAGATTGCTACCAATGCATTTATCGTCTTATTATGATTTTTTCATGTTTTAACGCGATTAAATAACAATGTTCGGCTGTTTTATTATTTATTTATGATGATTTCTGCTTGGAAGAATGATCAAATCTTCAGAAATCTTTATGTTTTTCCTGCTCTGAACGTATAAACCGGTAGGAAATTGAAAGATGCTCTCCATTAATTTAATTTGGTGCTTCCTGAATGTACGCTAAAGAATTGAGTGTAAAAGTTATTAATGCGTGATTATTTGCACACTCTATTAACTCTTTTATCATCCGTTCTTGATCTTCGATTATCCTTTGCAATTCATCACTCATTCTTCATCTTCTTGATATCATTCATTATTCTCTTCTATTTTCATCTTGATATCATTCTAAGTTCTGTTAGTGTAGAGGCCCATTTATTTTTGTTTATTTTTATCAGTTCCATCTTACTCTTGGTAAGACGTCTTCGATAATGTTTTCTGTCCCATTCGAACATAACAGAGAGCAGGAACCAATGTTTAACAAATTACTACTCAGCTTATAGACCTATAAAGTCATCGCATGTATTGCTAGAAAGCTTACCTTTTCTTTCAGTGTTCCACTCATTCAGTTTGAGGAATGGGTGGATGATGGCTTCAAAATGCGTTGTGCAATGTTAGTGATTAATGGGACAAGTACAAATGTGTTGAGTTGGCTTAGACAAGTTTAACAAATGAATAATAAGCAATTAGCAAAGTAAAACAGAAGGAATGAGGAAGACTTGTGTAAAAAGAAGGAGTAACTGTAAATAGATCAGTTAAAAAATAATTTTTAAGTACATTAACTATCGACTATCGAATTATCGCCTCAGAAAAAATGTAGCAGCATAAATTTTGCCCGTTCCTATTCTTAAATATTCACCAAAATGCATTGTTAAATATTATTTGAATATATTTTGAAAGATCCGCTTATCAGTTATTTCTTTTATGCGTATAAAAAACAAGAATATAAATGCAATATTGCACAACATAATATTATTTTTAATTTCTCTTCGACGAACTAAAATAAAGTTCCTTGACACTTGACAGTCCTTGATGTGGACTATGATCTTGTCAACATTAATATCAAAGATGTCATACCAAACTTATTTCTGACTGAAATATTATCAACATTCCTAAATAATTTTTAAGTTTATCGGTTTCTTTTTCCACATTTTTCCTCGAAAAAATAGCATTTTATTTTTAGCATGCGATATATTTAAATTATCTCGATATTAATGCAAATAACAGTGATATATATTCGTGAAAAATGTCTTATTTGTTGCAATAAATAACAGAAGAATGACGTTTTGTGAAGTGTATTAAGTGCCAAGATGCAGGCTAGTAATAAGTGTTCTTGTTGCTGCTGCTATATAACTTTTGAATTGTTCCATTTAAATCGAAGCGAAGGTTTTGTGAACTTTGTTTATTTCGTTTTAATCTCATTATAAAGCAAATTCTCTTTTCTTAAAAGTATTCTTTCTATTGATAGAATAGAAATCTGTGTGCGATTGTTTTCTCTTCTCACCACAGCTACTGCACAGTTCAGCAGAGGTGACATTAGAAAACCGGCAATCTGCAAAAATGTAGAATGCAATAAACAGACCGGACTGCAATCAGGGGATTACCTGCGGACTTTATTTCACTACGAATCTTGGGACGTTTATGGGGGGGTCGAAAAATCGGTCTTTGGCCTCATACCTCCCGGTATTCGCTGCCGATGCGATAAGGGTGTCTCTCAGGTAGGGGGTCGATTCGCAGCACTGTGGCCAGGGTGGCCTCGGTACTTTTTTATGGAGGTTTTGTGCTCTGCACGTGCAGACCTCCCTCATATCTCAGGGGGAAGAACGGGGGATTAAACTATCAGTAAATGGAGGCCTCTTTTGATGCCGACTAGAGGTGATACTGCCAAGCTTGTCTGAAAATCTTTCGTGCGATTCTCTCACTCGCAATCACGTTTGTGAGATTTCTGTGATTAATAATCGTGACAGAATTTATTAATTGCTTACTCTTGAAGATAGCTAACGAGACAAAACTTTCACGATAGTCCTCTCTCTCTCGCACTCTCTCTCTCATTGCAATATCGTCGTCATACCATTTCATTATACGGCTGTAAAAGTTATCATCATCTCGCCGCTAGAAACAATTATATTCTAGTAACGTTATACTTCAATGCTATAACGATGTACTCTTAATCGATCGCAGATACAAAATTTGATCGCACACATCGTGGTAATTAAGTTTATAATGTGTGATTTACATACTAAACCGTTTTAATGAAGTATCCGTCTCGTTGAACCGTTATCAAAACAAACAGCAGTAAGTATGCCTAAATATTGTAATACTATGTCGGAATTTAAATTTTGTTGCTTTAATGTGTTGTTATATCGTTATAATTCAATGGCAACTAAGTTAAATTAGAAGCTCGGTGTATTTTAATGGATAAGTAATTGTTTAGATAGTTCTTATTACTTTAGAAGCGCTTTCCCACGACAGCTAACACATGAAAATTCCAGTTGGCAAAGAGATGAAATCTCTTGTCACTGCTTCAATTTTATAGGTCAACCTTTTGCTATCTCTAAACACAATTGCAATTTTGGTGAAACGGCAACAATTATCTCCTTATAGAAATAAAGGAAAGCTGTTTATGTTATTATTAATTCAACAAATACTCAATGGATATATGTTTATAATTTTATATTTTATTGTTATGAGGAATTGTACTAATATAATCTTTTATTCGATGTATTTAGTGAACAAATATGTATTTCTTTCAAGAAAAAATTAAATTTTTCGTTCGAATGCTATTTGGCGCACATTTTTATTACTTAATTGCAGAATTCTTCATAATGATCGAAATTTTTCATCAGAGAAGAAAACATGAATCTTGCATTAGAAGATTTTTAAGGTTGATAACAAATAAACCTGTATGAATCTATAAATTTGAAAGAAAAGATAGATTTTTGAACGAATTTTATCGAGAAAAATGCTTAATTATGAGTTTATAAAGATATTAGATTCAGTATATTGTTATCATAAATTTTAATATAGGATACGAATTCGTTTCCTCTAAGTAAATAATAAATAAGAACAAATATGATTTAGGTCTTATAATGATCTATTTTGGCGGCAGTAGGAAAATTTCTACCGTTCTGTCAGCCATTTTCAGTACTAACTTGCGTCATTCTAAAAGATTTATACGATTCTTCTACACCACATGAGTCGGTACCACGATATCATCTGCCATTAAATTCCCAAGAGGACCCTCATTTATCAGTCTTTAAATTCGTTGTTTATTGACTTCGTTTATGGCCTCAAAAGTTTCTAAAAAAGATAAGTTTATCATTTTCATCTTTCACTCTAACTTCTGTATTTTTCAATTTTTATCGTCTTTTTTTATATTGATTATTAATCGCTCGGTAGCGCGCCGTGTTAAACATCTATTATCAGAAAAATTCCGATTTTTTTTTAAACTTATATTTTGACCACTTTAATGGAAGGTTGAAAGAGAAGTATTTTATAAAATAAAACTGCCCATATATAAAAATTACTTAATAGAGTTTTGTAGAACGATGTTGCTTGTTTTTCTGACTTCTGCCTATATTCTATGTAAAAATATAACAACAGAGCTTGGATGCCATATTAGTGGACCTATTTATGAACATTTTATTGTTTTCTTTCATATTTTTATTCGAAAATTACTTAATAGACCTACTATGCTGAAAAAAATATGAAAGCTTGTAAAAACTAGTTATGAACTGTAGCAGTTTGGAGTAGAAGAGGTTGCAGGGTAAAAAGGAGTGATTGATACACTCTAACTCGTTGGTTAACTGAGATTTATATTGCTTGTCGAATAAAGAATTAGACATATAATGTATTAAGAGAGTGAATTATGCTTTTTTGTCGCCTTCTACTCGTCTACCGAGCGCCTGTCTGCAGTTCCATCGGGAGGTCTATATGATGATGAATGACATGGTCATAGCCTCCGACATCAGGTTAAAGGTCAATTCAACATCGATGGATCGTAAACAGTGGGCCTAACGGATATGTGACCCTGGGTGTAGGTATTTATCACACGCTTAAGACTGGATTAGAAATAAAATGGTTTGTTTACGTCAATCAAGTGTAAAATTTGATAGTCCTCATATTTAAAGATCAACATATATACGAGGAAGTCTTCTTCTTCTTTTTTTTAAAGGAAGTTTAAATTAGATACAAGTTTGCTTTTAAAAACATAAAATATCGCATATCTAATAAACATCAGGAAGAGATGTAATTTTAAAAATTCAAATCGTAATTTACTTGCGCAACTTTAAAAATACTGTACGAGTTTCTCCATAAATCAGATAATGCCTTTTATGTACGAGATTTTCTGTT
Organism: Androctonus mauritanicus; assembly: GCA_011317285.2. Lineage (NCBI taxonomy): Eukaryota > Metazoa > Arthropoda > Arachnida > Scorpiones > Buthidae > Androctonus > Androctonus mauritanicus. The sequence goes on along the minus strand of WUQG02303155.1, from coordinate 35,851 downwards.
TGCTTCGGTAAACAAAACGATTGAAATGGAGTTCTTTCTATAGATATCACGTTTTTTTATTTTTACATAAATCACACCTGATAAAGAAAAATCATTGGCATAGTGCATACACAGGAAAAACTTTTGGGATAAATGGGTGACATTTATGAAAGAGATTAGAGAAAGGGCCATCTGCTACACTCTTAACTCGAGAGTTCCATAACGTAGATTGTACGTCCATGCCGTACACATAGAGGCCACAGCAGGTATGGGTTACTTTATGCGTTGCCTTGTACGACCTTTGACCCACAATCCATTTGTTGTCATCACTGGTGTGGTTAGACAGGAACATGATAGTAAAATGTACCCGAAATGGTTAAATTTCTTCTATTTAAAATTATTTTCTTTCAAAATATCTCACGAAATTAGCCGGCTTAAACTTCCGACTGGCACATATTCTGCTATTTAGAAATGATTCAGCCATTATGCCTTTTCTTTGGATCCGAATTCTTTCTAGGTTGTTCTAACTTGTTACAAGTTCTATTTATAACTAAGAGTAGGAGGGCAGGTGGTCGCTTTGCCCCGGAGTTCTTTATCGGGCGCCGACAAGAGTCCTGTGGATAAGAATCCTAATTGTAAAATTTAGGAGTAATTTAGCATTAAACTGCATACATAAAAACAATAAAAATCGTCCATAAAAATAGATTATTTCGATAGGAAAACATATCGAAATACACCCTAATAACAGTCTATAAAAAAATTATTTTAATCCATAAAATTCAATGGTCATATTTTACGCCCTTAAAAAGCTATAAATTCAACACCAGTTTAATTAATTTAAAGAAGACTTCTGCGCCTAGAATTTTAAGTAAAATCATTTATAACCGTTAAAATAACTCGATAAAAAGATATTTAACTGGTTTCAATTTCTATGCTTTCGGTTTGCAGCAGCATATTAATAAACAAGTTTAATTATATGTAATGCAGGAACGGAGAGCAACTTTTAGGCAGGTTAGTCGGATGCAGGTACGTTTTGCGATTTTCTTGCTCGTACCTGCAGACACGTTGTCTGTTATTTGCAGGGATATATAGGTTGTATTTACAAAATGTAATAAACGGCATAGACACACGTGGGTGGACCCCAAACGAGCCGAAATTTCAAAGCACGTACCAAATAGAAATTATTTGTTCTGTTAGGCATTTTTGAAGAAAAAAGTGCCTTAAGCATTGGGGATAGCACTTAGTATAGTTTCATCCCGGAATCACGTGTCACTTTACATCTACTTTTACACAGTATATTTTTCAACTGGTATATTATTAATAACCTTGTCAAATGTCAACAGCCTCATTTTTCTTTTTTAAATATCTTCCTTGATAATATAATTTGTCAGTTTATATAGATTAAACGTTTAAGTTTTATCAAACTGTACGCTTATAGTATTTTGATTTCGTGTTAAATAGTTGTTTATAACGTTAGAATCTATCCGGAATGAAAAATCGGAACGGTTGGATCCAATCTATTAACGCTTTTTCTATCCAGTAATAAGCGTTGAAATATTATCATAAAAGGTAAAAAATACGTTATTAAGAGCAAAATATTTGTGATATAATGACGAGAATCGTTTCATAAATACCTTTAGAGGTATAATAAGAGTATTTAGTGTAATTAACACATAGTCCATATCAATATATCATTTATATTAGATCTAAAGTAGAAAACTAGTAATGGTAGGCCTATGAACAAATTACATTAAGCGGCTATTTTGAAATACATCAACACCAGTTTGTAACGTGAAAGTAAAGTAGATCTACTGTATAATTATATACAGTAGGTGCAATCTCAGGTACAGCCCAGAGGCCCTAATGACGAGGAAGCGCAGAATAAGAAGCTCAGATGCAGATTGAGATTGATGTAATCTTAAGGACAATTAAGAAGCTATGGAGAATTTTTCTAGAGACCAAGAGATTAACTATTTTGTTATATTTTTGGAAATAAAAAATCGTAAATAAATTCTTAAACGTTACGTTAATTAAACTTAAAAGAAATTCGCCACTGTGGTAGGTAGCATAGTTATTAAAGTTACTATTTCTGTTTCTGTAACAGGAAAAAATTCTGCTATTTTTTTAAACTTTAAAATTAGAAGCTAAGTGATAATAGTTCTATATAATTTTGTTCCTTGTTTCAGTTCAAAGTTGTAGAAAGTTTTCTACAAAAAAATTCAATTTAATTATGAATTATAAAATGAAAAGTTTTTTGTTATAAAGTTTTCAATTAAGAACAGCAAAATCAATTGCATTCAAAACCTGTTAACTTATACAAAATGTGAAGTAACTAATTCTATAAAATTTTCCCTCTTTAACTCCTAAATTTAAGTAACATATCAAATTTCATAGATGTAGTTGTTTAAATAAAAAATGCTATACTATCATAAAGTTTTAAAGCACAAATTTAAAATTTATCTAACTATAAATAAAATTATGCTGAATTCTTTGCTTAACTTAAACTAATTATTTATGGAATTTGAATCACTAAACTGGAATAGAGAAAGATGATTAACCAGATGTATCATAATATTGCTAGTAACGTTCATCTAATATAGGCCCCTATAGTTTCATGAGATAAATACTATACTATCATTATAGGATTGAGTTCAAGACGGGTGTGAAATCGCAGTATCAAATAATATTCATCTGAAATTTATCTGAGTTGTTACTCTAAAACTGAAGTTAAATTTCAAAAAATAAGTTTATGTTAGACATTAAGCTACTAACAATATATTAAATAGAATTAAGTTCGATAAACATACAAATGCAATATAAATTTAATTCTTTTTAAAACTTAGATTATGTAATTTTCGAATCTCATTTGATATTATAGGTTTTTCTTGTGTAAAATCATAAAAAAAATTATCATTCAATTACGATAATATCTATCACGATGTGGAATCTTTAAATATTATCGATATACAGAATTATATAATTTTTCATTATCGTTAGAATTCATTTAAGAAATGAAGAGCACGTTTCTTACAAGTTAGATACATACCGAGAAGAAGCATTAGAGCTTAACAAATGGTCTTGCAATATGCTTGAATAATCATGTGATACTATCTTCGGTTCTTCTTTAGAAATGTCTAGATTCGATCCTCAGTTAGATCTCACCTTTCTTGTCTCGTTGACTTCATCCTCTTAGTGTTCAATGAACTAAAAGAGATTATGGTTTTTTAGCACCTCTAAAGTTCTTCCGGCATAAGAATTTTAAAAGGAGAAGTTCCTTGCATAATATATACTCTATATTAGATTTAGACCAAACTTTTTCCGTTACTTTTATGCATTGATCTAAATATCCTGCTTACCAATGATTTTTGGATTTATATGTATTCTTAGTTATTCATATAGAAAGTCGTTCTTATGAGAGACTTGCAACAGGAATTCATATAGAATCTCCTGGAATTGGCCATTATATTGTAAATAGATTCAGATATAATGATGAAAATAAGAATCTACATAAAATTGAAAAATCATAGAATCATCCTAATTTAGTTAGATTAATGAATGTTAAGTACTCAAGAATTGCCGCAATTAGAGGAATTAAATTCACTTAAATTAGATTATCAGTATGCAGAAGCCTGGAGAAATTTTAAAATTTGCAGAATGTGTGGAGCCAATACTTTTGCGTCGATTTTCCTTGAGGGCATTCAGCGGAGATGTCAACCATATAAACTTAAATTGATTGATACTCTTTAAGCAGATGGGAAAATACATTAAGTATGGAATAATTACTTTTATTATAATTTTAATGCCATTAAAGAAACAGCATAAATAGCTTTTAAATATCGATCCAAATTCCCAATCCATTGAGATGATACGACCAACAAGTGCAACTTCATGCATAGGTCACCAAGATAGCTATTTTGTATCTGTTGCTTCCTAATTTTTGGTGCCACCCGTGCATGACATAATCGCTACTAATTACTCACTTGTTTTCACACACACCAGTTTTACTATCTCAGCCATCTCGTCATCTTCCTCTGGCGAAGAACCTGTAAATTAGACAACCTAGAACGTGACTTGAGGTACTTTGTATCGACTAAACCCCGTGGGGTTGGAAACGTTCTCAAAAATAGCTAAAACACGTTTTTAAAAATGAAAATCCGTTTCTTCTTATTTTCTTATCTCTCGTGTCTTAAAATTATATCCGTGACGTGTTCGTAATTTAGATTTGACACTTTGACCCTTGCACTTACACCTGTCCTTTTATTAAAGGTGCGAATGTGGATATTTTTACACTTAATACAGTTCAATTTGATAGTCATCTGTTCGATTAAATGTCATCGAGCGTAATTAAAAATCAGAGGAGGTAGTGAAGAAAAATTTTTCGTGCCTAAGATAGCTTTAAAATTTATGAATTTCATAATTTTTATTAACCGAATGTCAAATTTTTTTTAGCATTGCATCAAGAATATATATATTAAGTGGTTAAAAATATATACTATATTCGCAATTAAGGAAATTCTTTAAAAGGCAGGTAAGATCTAACTTGATTCGTGACATATACTTTAGGTCGCCACCTTTAACATCATCTATTTTCTTTCCATCACTGTGTCCTACTTAAAAAACGTATTCTGGTTTATCCACATTTGCACTTTCAATGAATATGTAACTATAGTTTACATAATGACTGTCATTCATAATCATTTTTTAACAGTTTAGAACAACCGAAAAGGAAAATTGTTTTTTGATCTTTTTGAGGACCCTTCTGTGTGCATCAACATTGTAAAAATTCCTCAGTTAAGTGTGAGCAATGTGTGCATTGAGGCCAGCGTGGGAATTGCGCTAAGGTTCTTATCAGAAGGAACAGACGCGCTCTTCTTTATAAAAGCTATTTTTATCTGCAAATATATTTCTTTTTTTACAATGAAAAAACCGGATTTCTAATTTTATAGAAGTTACTCAGCCCAATATAAATTTCGGATCGAGATATACCTACAACATTTATATATATATTACTGATAAAGTTTGAGTTAAAATAAAGCGCAAGTTATATATTTATCGCGTGCTAACTGGCGATTAAAAAATCATAAATATTTCGTAAAAGATTTTTTAAAAAATTCTACTTTCTTCCGGGTTTTATACTTTCAGCAAAACTGTATAAAAATAAGTTTGAGAGTCTACAAACTGTTGATTGACTTAGAAATTTCGTTAAAAGAGTTTCCGTTATTTGAATAGCATTAAACGGATTGTAAATAATAAACAGGTGAGTTAATAGTGATTTATATTAAAAGCATTAAGTACATGGATACTGTTCCAGATAGAAATGGCATTCCCCAAGGCTTCGACGCTAGGTCAAAGTTCGTCTGAAATACGGTCACGTTCTATTTTTCTATGACCATGAAGCGTGATTAAAAGAGTGACATGTATGCTCTACATCATATTAAAAGAAAGGAAAAATAGATAATGCTTTTTATTTTGAATTTAAAAAAAATAACACAAACAAGATCATGGACAACACATTTATTTTTTATAAAATATCTGAATAAATATATTTTATAAACAATATATACAAACGGTATGGGTTGGACCTAGTCCTCATTTATGACATCCAAAAAAAAGATTCCCTTGATTAGTATATGGACATCGTTTTTTCGTTAGTTTTTTAAAATATACTTACAGTATACACATAAGCTTTCTATAAAACATATTTACTAAAATTTTTCATTCAATTGAATCTACACACTGATCAACTATAAGAGTGTTTCTCAACCTGTGTCCACCACTCCATGAAATTTGAGGCATATGTCTTCTTAACGAAGATTTTTTTTGCCACCCAAAGCTTAGAAACACCGATTTTTAGAACGTTTAGATACTCTAAACAAAAACAAGGCTCTTAAAAAATTTTATTGCTAGCGAAAATACTTACGCATGTTAATAATATTAGTGTTGTGCAAATTATTGCAGTCCACATTCGACAGCCTAAAGCTATGTCCGGAAGTCTATTGTAGTTTCCAGGTAAAGTGGACATCTGAATGACTCCGAGAAGTGAGTAGTTGATTGAGAGGTCTTTGCTGTTTTCCCGCAAGCAACGACTTTAATTGGTAGAGGGACACAGGTAAGGTAGTTTATTTACTACTACAGTCCTGGCTATTGTATTGAGAGAAAACTATTGAAAACAGGGATCAATTTATGACTAAAGTGTTCAGCAGTTAGTCCTCCACCCCTTAAGTCGGTGAAGGGCTCCTAATAACAGAACTGTTGGACTTTATGCCCCACCCTTCTTCGGGACTTTTGTGATGCGGGGGAGAATTGCATTCCGACGCCTTTAGGCCAAAAATCTTTTTGTCCTGTCCATTAGTGTCAAGTTTGGGAGTGGTCGGGAAGGATGACATCACACTTATTGTTAGTTATCCTTTTGTTGATGTGATTAGTAATGCTTTTTCAATTGAAACAGGATCTATTATAATTACTCTTTTTTTATTGTTCTAAAAAAATTAATTCCTGATTGTAGGCATAAATTATAATGATTTGACATTTTTTACTTTAGCTATTGCTACTACAGCAAAAATAATAATACAAAAATCACTTTATAGGATGTGTTTAAAATGAGTAAGAAAAAAATTAGCTCTATTTAATTAGTGTCGATTAATTATGTAAGTTTACTGGCCTAAACAGCAGTGTGTCCTCGATATAACTCAATTGGGAACATAGGTGGGTTCGGGAAAAATTATCAATTTTCGAGACGACCTTCTATTAGTTAATTATAATTTTTTCTTAATACATTTTGAGGTATACATAATGTAGGTGAATTCGGTTTTCTCCTAGAAACCTTATTTTGAGAAGTTTTTCTTCTAGTTATATGAAGAACACACTGCAAATTGTAAATTCTTACAGAAATATCGAAATAAATATGAAACAACTTGATGGAACATAATTATATATATATATATAAAATAGAAGTGTTCCCAGTTGAAAAATTTGCCAAGTTCATCTTGGCAACAAAAAAAGATCAGTGCGCGAGGAATGTATAATTGAAAGGACCCGTTTTATTAAAATGATCAAAATTATGGCAACAACAATAGCGAACAATGTTTTCATTTTTGCACACAATACAAAGAAGTCCACTATGAAGAGAGCCTTGATATACTGTACATCCATGCCATATTGGTCTTGATAAATGCACAAGGCCTCAAATGGCCCTAAATCTAAATAATGTACTCTTGTAGTGTATCCAATATTAATTTTTTATTTAATGTTGTAGTTTTATAGCACACACACTGCACACACACGCACACTTATGAGCTACGGGTTCCAGCCCGATGCTTGGGATACAGAAGTTTATCTGAAATGACGTCTTTTGTCCCTTTTTGTTACTTTCCTTTCGTGAGTTTTTTCTGTTTCTTTAGCAAAAAGTTTTGAAGGGTCAGCTGGCATCTTGGGTCCAGGTTGATTCCGATTAATATTTAAATAAGAGTATCCTCTTTTGATAAACAAAAAACAGTGTCTCTTCCCCTTAGAGCCTTGCTTAGAGTGTAGACTACCTCTAAGTGGTTTACCTTTTTTATTAAAACCCACGAACCAGTCGGAGTTATAAAGTGACTGAAATTTGGTATACATATCTGGACTGAGTAATTCTTTAAATAAACACCTTTTATTTTCTCCTACAAACTATAAATAAAAATTTCAAATTAGTGATCGATCAATTTATTAAAAAAATCTAATATAAGATTTTATAAAAAATTACATAAAAATTAATTGATTTTATTAATAAAATTTTTAATAAATTACACGATATTAGCATCATTATCATTTTATTTAAATAGAAAATTATTAATATTTAATGATAGCATCAAATGCAATCACACGACGTATAAAAATCATCCTGACAAGTCATTGACACAATCGATAACAAGCTACAATAATAGACTTTCGAAATATCTTGCGATTTACTATAAAAAAATAAGTCGCTGTGTGTGTAATGCGACACGTAAAAATATGGTAATAATTTATCTCTAGAATTATATAAAAATACGCATTAATTTAATATTTTAATCATTTCGTCTTCACGTGACAGAAAGATGCACGTCAACTGACGTCAGAATAAACAGTAGAAATTGTCAATATTTGCAAAGATAAATCTAAATTAAACTTTTAGTGATATATATCGTTCACACGAAGGTAGCAACTGAGGGCCGCTTTGTGTGATTTTGACCCATCTTTACTAACATATATGCCAAACTACTCGAGCATCTTTCAGTATTGCTAACCAGTAGAAGTTCGACTTCTCTGCATAACTTCTATTCAACACAAGCATCACAACCTAAAGGTATAAGGGGCCAGGGGCCGGGTGTTGATTACTAATAAAACTCGCGTATTTTTTATAATGACAAATTCTTTCACTTTTTTTTTAATTGAACTGACGATAAAATTATCGAAATAGTCTCTGGTCGGTAACAATGGCGGACCATTTTGTGATGACGAAGTTAAAAAGGCCTCAATTTCTATGTACAGCCTTGGGCAAGTCATTTTTTTAGAAGTCAACACAGGGATTAAGAAAAATAGAAATGAAACGATAGATAAAAGAAGCCGTAAGGGGGAAGAGGGGAATATTAGATTTACGAACTCCCTTTCTTTATCTACTGCCTCATCGAGGTCAGATTTCGGTTAGTTATTGCATAAACAAGATATCCGTACAGATAGCAAGAAAACTGGAAGTTATGAAATCACATAAAATTCCTAATTTATAGATATTATATATATAAAAAAAATATTCAATATATATATATATTTTTTTCAACTAGAGACAAAAGACTGACCACAAATACAGTTTTATCACTCGGTGTGGTCTTTAAAATCCAGTTTCCCAACGTAATTACAAGGAAGTCAAGGTTGCAATCTGCTGTTAAGAACTACGTAATGGTTTTCTCCTGCAAACATTACTATATTTTACTCCAATTAGGAAGGTATCTAACTTCTATACAGGAAGTAGGGACACTATAGATTACTGATGTTAGCGTGCAAACGTGTCATTGTGCAAACAGTACGACAAATTGTTATGTCTCTGTTAAGGTGGTTCTACAACTTCCAGAACAATAACTTTGTATATCTGACATTACAGCTACTATCAGATGATTCCGCTCATCTGCTTTCCATGTATTATTCATAAATTGGAATATCACGAATTTTGTCTTTTAATAACAAAAAAAATGCAGTGAAAATTTTTTTCTATAAACGGTACTTTTTAGGTTTCTAAAAATACAAAAATTAGGTTTTGATGTCATTTATATTGAAAATTATGAAAATTAACACTTTGACAATTAAATATATTGTAAAATGCGGTTATTTTTACCGGTTAAATTATATATAAAATAGTATTGTTCCATAAAAGATTCCATGCTGAAGAGTAAATGGTTCATAACCGTCAATTTTTTCAATGTTCTAAATGGTGATGCATAATCTAAGTGCAGAGTTCGAATTGCTGCGATAACTTGCAATCCGGAAATGGCAAGGCAAAGAACCACACTTTCTCGGAAGAGAGTATCTATAGCAGGTATTGATTTGTACACTCTACAAAGATCGTACGTGATATAGTCTTTTCTATCGTCCACCATCTTTTTCTTTAATGGGGTTTTGGGGCTTACCTCAGGCGTAAACACCAGAGTAAGACATCTCTGTTTGACAGATTGCTGTGGTAGTCAAAGTCGACGCCACGTTTGTCTGCTGGCTTTTCTAATCGCCAACCATCGGCAGCGATCACGTCTGGCCAGGGTTAATGGTGTTTCGGCTAGGGTGGTCGGTAAAACACGCCCAATACCCTTACATCAGGACTTTGTGGGACCAAATAATAAACGACCCACTCCGAGGACAAATAATGGACTCTGTAAAGTAACTATCTACTGCTCTACAAAGTTAAGTAACGTAAGTCTTTTAACTGTATTTTTGCATCACTTAAAATTCAGTTTACATTATATAAAACATTACAGAAATCTTACCCTTGCTATGAGTTTTCCTTTTTTATTAAAACAGAGATAGCGGCCAGAATTCAAGCCCATTATTTTCAGTCCTATGGTATTTTTTCGCACCACGGTCTCAAGACTCATATTGGCTGAAATAAATGAAAAAAATAATAATAAAAATATTTTTTGATTTAATATCAAACTGTAGAATAAATTATGTTTAATATAACACAAAATTTATAACGTGTTCACTTAAAATTAATAATTATTCTCTTTATTATATTTACAGTTACCAAAACTTATACAAGATTCGAACCTCAACAGATTCGATTCCTGTATATATACTTATCATAAAGATTCGAACATGTTTAAGCTTGTTTATAGATTCTACTAACAAGTATGTTTATCTAAAGAAACTTGTAATAATTACATTATTGTACGTTTAAAATACTTTATTATTTTAATGTGCTAACGCTCTGACAGTTTGCAGAACTATGAAGGATTGAATGTAGAAAATATCAAAATTTTTATTTTTCTTTCTTATTTTTCTTAGTAATAATGATACAGATAATTAAAAATAATAAAAAAAAACTTTCGTTTTACTACTGATAATCAATAACACAGTATAGACTGCAGTATGACAATGCAAAAATAAATATAGTAATATTAAAGATCTTATTTAAACTTTCTTCGGGTATTTTTTTTATCGCGATGATAAATAATGACATTGCAAGTTTGTTCAAATCAATGAACTTCAATTTCGTGTACTCTTGATTAAATTTCTTTTTTTTTTAATTTATGCAAGACGATTGTGACATTTTTTCATCATTGAAGAAATGCAAAACGATAGCAGAGAAACCGAAAAAATTCCTTAACAGCAAATTTATCTTAGAGACAGCACGGGGTCTGTTATCCCTACCCCACTGAGAGGATAAGAAGTAGTGTCCCAACGCTAAAGACCCCCTGCAGTTGATTATTGATATGTGGTTAGCTGTAAATTAAGTAAGAAGATAATGGAGGACAAGTAATCGAAGCAGATAAGACGCATCCGCGACCTTGAATACTTTTGTTTACTTGATTAGCGGCTCTAACTTTATAAATATCAGTAGAAATACATATATCATTTTAATAAGATTTTAAACTCTCATAAAAATTCAATTGGATAACACTAAAACATTATTTTAGCCCCTGGCTAACGCAGGTGTGTCCTTTTCTTAATAAAGAGGCAGGTATTTTTTAGGCAGGTGTTCAATCAATAATTGGAGCAGAAAAAAAGGGTAGTGATTGATTTACTATATTTAACTATATTTAGTATATCATAAAATTTTATAAATTTAGTGTTACAAGGTCAAACTAATTGATGAATCATACTAAAACTTACACCCTAATTTTAGTGACTAAAACTCTTTAGTTTTGCGGAACCACCCATTCGTTCAAGTTAGACGATTGGCAGACGTAAATTATTCTGACCTTAAACAATTTTTTCTGCTTCGATTTACTCTATGACAGATGTCATGAGCTATTAAAAATGTTATGAAGTGTTATTATGATAGGAATTTAAAATAGTATCGCTTCCAGCAGAATATGTTGTAGCGATTGGCAGAGACCAAGATGTTTTCTTGGTGCGACTTCAAAGCCTTCCAGCAGGTTAATGGGGCCGTGGAAGGCTTCCACTTTTTTCTTGAAATTTTTCAAGTATGCATATCATGGAAAATAACTTATTTTTGCAATTTAAAGTTATCGAGGAAGAATGTATCATAAATTTTGCTCAATGGAGAATTTCTTGTTTAATTTTTTTATGCATAATAATGAATATATTTTTTGTAAAGTAACTAAATTATATTTAATGAAAAATAAATTTTTTATATATTTTTTAATTTATAATTTATTTTTAAAGAATTTTTTTGTCATCAGTTATATGACACTAAATCAGGAGAAACTAAAGTTGGTTCTTAATATTAATAATAGTTAATAATATTATTATAATTTATAATAATAATATTATAATTAATAGTTAATAATATTATTATAATTTATAATAATAATATTATAATTAATAGTTAATATTAACATGAATAATAGTTATAGAATTATCATAAATTTTTTTCAATATTTCTTACCCGAAATATATAAAATAAACATTAAAATTATCGATAAAAATATAAAAAATGCATTTATAAAATCAGTAAAAATTAAGATTAATTATCATGAAAAAAATATTGAAATTTGAACATAACTGAATGAAAATATTTACCGAAAGGAGATTGGTCAACACCTAAAGCTGTTATATTTTTTCCAACGATACTCAGATGCTTTCGACTGCACTGGTTATATAACAAGGAGTATCTTTTGACATCAGCACCTGTTATGCTTCCAGGAAGATTTTCTGCTCCTTTGACCAGACCGCTCGCAACGTCCTGACACAACACCTAAGATTAATAATCAGCATTGAAGCATAACTACATATTATTACTAATTAATATATAAAGTTTAAAAATTTTTACATTACAGTATTAAGAAAAGATGCAGGTGCAAAAGCGAACATTGTAATACTCAGCATTTCTGAAATTTAGGGAGAGATCATAGCAATAAAAGAGAAAATCCCATTAAAAACTGTACGAAGGATACTGCAGACTTGGTTCTCTTAACGACAACATAAACAGGTGTCTAATACGTGTCGGTGGAGTCTTTACGATCAGTCGAGTTGGCGGCGAATCTTGAAGGAGAGTTGGCAAAAATCATCCCCCACCGAACGATGTGAGAACAAGTCCAGGACTAGGTTTATAGGACATTTTTATAAGTGGTTACTCGCAACGCTTTTTCTTCTTTGCAAAGATATCTCAACCGGAGTGCCTAAGGGGGTTTACTTGGAAAAGTCGACCCCGTTAGGTAAGGAAGGGCACACTAGTAGTTGTCTACATGCAATGATCCGAAAGACCGGACTAACTACTATAACATAATTATTCATTTATGTTGATTTTTATGGGGCAGTTTGTGGTATTGTGACTGAACCGTGATTTTATGGGATTCCTAAAAGCTTCCTTTCCTTTTCTAATCCCATAATCAATGTTCTGTATTCTTGTGACGTTCTTGTTAACGTTAGCGAAAACTGAAAAGCTATTATCATCGGAAAACTTTTTTAAAGTTTTAATATCTTTTTTTCTTATTACGCATTAATAACATAGAAAAAAATTCTGCTGTTTTTACTTTATGCAGATTTATAAGACTCATAAAAGGAAATTGATCAGGCTAATTACCCGACTCAAATAGTAAGGCAGAAAAAAAGGAAATAGCAAAGTCCAGAAATTTACATCGAAAAAAATCTGATGTTATTTTCTTTTCTTTAACTCATTCTTGGTCGGGTTTGCAACTAATGGTGTATTTTTCACTCACACCAGACGTTTGGGGAAATAATAACTGCCGTCTACAGCAAATATTGTTCTCACTCCGTATCGAATGTCACTTCCCGACATACCAAAGCATTTTTTTATGCTTTGTTTTTTTTTATTTGGATATCCTTCCTGTCGTATTTAAATAAGCACCTTCTGAATAAAACTCTTTTCATTACTAAATGCTTCGGTAACGTTTTAAACTTCTGCTATTTAATTTAAACGTTAAAAAACTGCAAGGACACGAACTATACTTATATTTTAATCACAAATAAATAAATGTGTTTTATTTTAACTAATAAAATAATTTTATAAAGCCGCCCATATACAGAAAAAAAAATTTTACATAAATAATTCGTTTATCTTTTATAATTTTCAGTAAATAAAGTTATTGTAACAAGTGTCAACATCTGTAATCGTTTAAGCATTTTTACCTTTTCTTTAGTGACACAGATTTGTCAAATTGCATAATATACTAGTTTACAGACCAATCATCTGCAATTAGTTTTTCTTTTTTTTCTTTTCTACATAAGTACAATACACAACGTGTCATTTTAAAATACACAAGATGCTTCTTAACACAATCGTTTCTAATGTATGTAAATTATTGTAACCTTTTTCTATTTTTAATCTAGACACATCCACTGATTGGTTAATTGTGAACACTTATCAAGACTTGTCAACAAGTTAGTTGCATTTGCATCGCTGCAGGCTCCTTACTGTTATAATGATAGCCTTTTAGACGGCTAATGTTTCATTCTTTCAGAAAAAGCTGAGTATTTATACAATTTAATAACATAAGCTATAATTTTATAATTAAAAATTAAAATTTTTTCTTTCCTCAAACTTAATTTTTATCTTATAAAACATATAATAAAATCTTTATCTTATAAATATATTCAATTATTATAGATTGCACACACACATATATATACGTGTATGTGTGGACCAGTATGAAGATTAATCCAGTCTCTCGTTATTGTAAAAAAAAAAGTGGAATATTTTGATGTAATTAATGGAAATTAATCACTCGACCAAACATAAATCCATTAATTAACTGTAAAAGACTAAACTGCTGTAATTAATTCCATTATTATATCGGAAATCTATTCTTACTTAAGCATTAAAACAGTGTTTCTAATTTCATATTCTATACACGCCTTTCTAGAGAATACGTAAAGAACTTTGCCCGGTAGCTATACCTAACCAATGTCGAATACTGTACTTAGTTTTATTTACATTATACCGTTTTATGTGTAAACGCTTAAACATGATTCTACTTACTGAGCTTTAACCTGTTCTGAATGGCGTCCATCTATTAAACCTATCTGTAACCATGGAATGAAACCAATGTCTGGACAAAGTATACAATGAAATAATAAACCGGGTTAGTAAATTGTCGAAAGGTTTGAATTACTTAGTTATCTATCGTTCTACAAAGGGGTTTGAGCATCGTCGAAACTTTAAAAACTATTTACTAACTATTACTATTCTATATAGTAAATATACCGTATACGGTATATAATTTTTTTCTTTATCTGTAAAATTTCTTATCTTTTACTTTTTAAGTTACTTTTATGTTAATTTTTTTTAGTTATCTTATCTCCTGTGCCTTTAGGGATTTGTTAATTATAGTAATCTTCCACTACTGTCACTTCCAATTAGATTTAACATCTTAACATCGCTAAGGGGTCGTCTATCACACTACCTGTCCAAAATAACTTTAATTTTTGGAAAAATTCGCTTGTTTTTAATTAATATCCTACAATTATTTTATAAATTCCAACGACGTAACTACGCAAACTAGTTACGAAAAATATAAGTTCAAGTTAAAATTTATGGTTGTCGATTGGAAAAAAAAAATTATAGTAACTTTATTAAGAAAATAAATAAATGTGTTTGGACGTAATTACATCCCAAAAAAAGTTTGGTAATCAATTAAACGTTAATCATTAGCATAATTGAATAAAGTAACTCGAACTGGATATTTTACTTCAGAACCTTTCATAAAGAAACCATCAGTCATCGTTGACCAGATGAATATCTCTCTCACTGTAGAATGGCCGTGGTATGCAGAGTAGAAAACGCATACCTCTTAATGTTAACAGCCATCAGGTCATACTGGTCTTTTTGAAATACATTCCTAAAGTAACATTATACTTCAACAACAGCACGTGTTATAGACATGTGAAACTTACCATTGGTGAACTGTACATACACGCTAGGACGGTAACTTGGAGCAACCTGTTAAAGAACAAACTGCTTTAGATTCTATAATTAACTGTCTTTCAAGAAGAAACTTATATAAACAAAACCGAATACACTATTTATGTGCACATAAGTTTTATATTTCATAGCAATAATAGTCCTATATTCCTATTTATACATTTTACTATATAATATAGGAAACGATCAGTTAACGGTTTAATATACGAGTTTTAAATACGACTTATTATTATTTTTTTAAATTTCTACCATACTAAAATTCATATTTGTTATTTAATTATTCATAATAATAACACTATTTTTTTTTTTACTCATTACTATCATATCTGAATTTTATAAATAATTAGCGATCGGATAAATATTATCTATTTAGAACAAATTGCTGAACTTTCTATTTTAAACTTATTTATATAATGACAATAAAAATAAGAATTAAAAACTAGAAAAAGTAGTATTTACAAAGTTAAATTGTGTTATAAAAAAATATGTTAACATCTATAAAATAATATAAAAAATTAAAGTTTTCTTGAATAGTTTAATTGGTAAGATATAAGCATTATAAAATTAAACATTCAATAAATTGATATATTACTTTATATTTTATAGATAAGTGATCGTAAATTTATAAAAAATATTTTAATAAATTCGATAAAAACAGGCTATAATGAGACAGGCGCATATAGCCTGTTTCTTCGAATATATTAAAGCATGTTTAATATAATCTATGCATTACTTACTTTTCTGAAGATGCAATTATTAAAAAAAATTGAATTTATTTAAGCTGTTGAAATTTCACGAAATTTTCTCACCAATTTTAGCGATTATTAACTATAATCACTACTCGGTAGTGTTAAATATAAATGCAGTATATCATTGCTACCAGTATTTTTGGGTGGAATATAGTAACACGCCACCCATCATACAACTCCGCCCGAATGATGATAAGGTTCGTACTCCGCCCAAAACCCTAAATACAAACACAGTGCCGCCATGCCTTTTTCATTCAGACTCCGCCCAAAATTTGCTCGCTACCTTGAAGAGAGTTCGTCAAACTTCCGATTTTTAATCAGTTTAAATACGGTATATTATGTAGAAAATTTTTTGTCGTTAATGGAAAATTTAATGCGGTTTAATAAAAGTGCAAACATTCTTATCATCGGGATTTATCTCGGATCGGATAGTTTAAACTGCGTAGAGATAAATTTTATTGTTAAAAGATTTTAATCGAGATATTTTAATATAAAAAGAAATTTTTGATAAAATGTTTACTTTTATTTTAAAGAAAACAAAAAAAAAAAAATAACGCAAGTTTTAATGGCGTCTTATAGCATTTTCTTTTTTGTCGACGTTTAAAGGAAAGATCATTTCTGTATTCTTAAATTTTAAAAATGACTCGAGATGATGATATTTTTTTAGCTAGCACGAATAAAAATGCAACAGGACGAGTTGTAAAAATAGAAATATATATATAGGGCTATATATAACTTCAGAAAGCTCATTACTAAAGTACTACATTTTCACGACTTTTTTTTCCCTCTTTTTGTAAAGAAAATATAATGTAATTACACAATATTATTTTAGCTTAGTCGACGTGTTTTCTTTAACAAAAGAGATGAAAATTCACACAATTTTTGTATTTAAGAGTTCTAGGAAGAGTAGCAGCAAAAACAGGCCTCAGGTCAAGCGGGAAAGTTGTCGCCCTAGGATATACAGTAAGCATTTCTCTATTTGTTATGTTACTTCTGTTTGTTCAACAAGGTAGATGTTATAGCATGAACACATCTAACTACCGCAAAACAAGTTTCTTGTCACATGCTCTAATTCAAGTACGGTAATGGTATTTAACTTAACTAGTACAATCAATATTAAAACCAGATAAATGAAATTTAAAAAGAAAAAATTAGGATAATTCGCTGTATATTTTACAAATTTTTTTCTTTTTTTAAATTCCAAAAAAATTATAATCGTTAATAGATTATAAAGCTTTATCTCTTCGTTTTTTTTTTTCTAGAATTATCTTTATTAACGTGCATAAAAATATCCAAAAATAGTAAGAATAAATATTTAAGTTCCGTCTACACATCCCGAAACTCAAATTTTAGGAGAAACCACCCTCTTTAAGACGTATAAATTAATATTAATTACATTTGATTGATTATTTAGAGTTATTCAGGACAGTCGATAAGACACGCGAGATTTTTCTGAATTTTTCGTAATACCAAACAAAGAACAATTGCTAACAAATTATGACACTAATATGTTGTAAAATGGGACAATTTGATTATGCATAACTTTTCATTCTCGGGAATATTTCGGTAAAAGAAGAAAAAAAGTAGTTGCACAAGAAAGTAATTTTATAAGGAACATCATAAAATGTCCTAAATATCCAATTTGGATGGATGTTATAAGCCTGAAGGATCTTTCATCGATGGAGCCGCACCCGGTAACAACAAGGACGTTAAAACAGACGGGATCCCTTATCTCTGAATTTTTTCGTCTGATCACGTCACTTTTTTACGCGATGACCTGCATCGATGCCAAAGGGAGAAATGCCTGGGGCTAACAATAGTTCCGTTGCTAGATTTTTATTGAGAGGCACTACTCCAGACAATACGATTACAGTTTCTGACAGAAATTTCTCTCTCTCTCTCTCTCTCTCTCTCATTCTATCCGTGTTAGGAAAAATTAAATCAGAGCGCAACACTATTTAGCATTTAGATTAAAAATCTGCTAGAGAAATTGTTTTTATTTACGAGAAAATCGAGTGATTTATTTTCGAAAATTAAATAGCGAATCTATACACATATACGTTAGAGATAGATGTCTGAAGTAAATTACAGGAAACATTATATTTTTCGGTAAATCAGCAAACACAATTAACGCTTGCATTCTCTTTTGCATTTAATCTATGTAAGAGAAAACAAACTAAGCTATTTTATAAGTAAGCACGGAGAAAAATAAAGTTATAAGTATATATTTATAAAAAAGAAATAAAGTTTCCGTTGTTCCCATATTCCCAAAAAATACATTCAAGATAACTTTTGTCGATAGTTTTTTCAGTCCATCTCTCATCCATCACGGATGTCTTCGACTACTTTTATTTTGTGCATTCCCAATCTCCTTTTACTTATACCCTCTGGGTAGAAAGACCTCTTATTTCGGCGCCATAAACAGAAAGAAATGATGGAGAAGATGAATCATCGGGTGGATCCTTCCGGTGATTGAAAGGAATCAAAGACATTTAATCAGAGAGTATAAAATGAAATCCAAACGATGTAATTACAATTTCATAACCTTGTATTACGCATTACAATCCCCCCGTTATAAAAAATCGTAAACGCTTATATAAAAGAAAAATTTTACTATAGTTATTTAACGAGTAATTTTGTACTCATTTATAAAACTTACTTATAAGAAAATAAATTTAAACACTAGATAATATAATAATAATATTATTATAACTTTCGAACTATAACTTTAACTGAGAAATTAAAAAAAAATACCGTTTGAAGTTATGTGATATGTACGCGTAGCAACAATCAATGAACTGAAAGCTATAACATGAAATACCTAAAAACGAGTCGCATATCATCTTTCGATTGTCACTAGGCGAGAAATTGGCGTAGTTTCCATTTCAATAAACGGTATATGGGTCGAAGACGTTATACGTGGGATCCTTGCTTGGGTTAGTAACAATAGTAAATGATCGTTCACTTACGCTGCTGTCATATGTATCCTACTACTCTTCCTTTCCACTTGTCTACTCTAACTTGTTACAACAATTAAGATTTTTTTTTACACGTTTAGATAAGTTTAAGATATATTTCGGTACATAAAATGAAATATTACGTAAGTTTCGAATAAATTTTTATCTCGAATTAGGAAATGAAAAAGTGAAATTGACGTCATAAAAAAACCGATAATCGTAAGAAAGTTATTATTAGAAATGTTAAAATTCGAATTGGTTTTGAACCGTCCGAGAAAAGTAATTAAAAAGAAACAAAAAAAATTCAGTTTTAATGACGATTAAAACTGGATGCCAGAAACGAGTCACGAAAGACACAGAACTCGATTAAGTGAATCAGTGAAGTTTATCTTGCTTCCCAATTGAAATTTCGCGTTTGTTTCGAAACCGAAATAAAATTTTCTTCTTCGGTTTCGATTAATGGAAATCTTGGAAAAGTTCTGCAATGGTCGTTCGTTGCACTCGCTCCGAATTCCATTGCTATCGCCCCGTTATCTCAGACAGTAACCACACGCGTTGGTTGTAAAACAGCAAACTCATTCTTCTCTTTTAATTGTCGAAAGTTTCGATGACTTTAAGCCAAACTCATCGCTTCTGATAGTCGTAGGAGGAAACGAGAAGAGAGGAGGGGGAAAAAAAACTTCTTTTTCTTCTCTCTAAATTGATCGCTTCTTTATTAACTAGATAAAACAGTGTTCTTTTCTTCGATAGACCAGGACATTAGTCCAGAGTCCAGCAGACACTAAACCTTCGCAACTTATCCGGAACGTAATATGGAGAGACTACATTAATTTTTATGTCAAAAAAGGGTGCATGCAATCAGTCAAAAATCATAATTAGGGAGCAAGGTCGAAGATCATAGTTCAAAAAATCAACAAGTTATGTAAACAAAATATTTCTTTCTCTAGTTTCATCATAATCGAATTTTTACCTCTTCTTCACGCATTAAAAAAAATGGACACGAGGGCGATTTCAATAGTTTATTGCGATTGATTATTTGGATAAATTTCACTTACGATCGAAATCTCGAATACTGTAAACAAAAATCAATTTTTTAATTAACAACAAAATTTGATCCGAAAGAGCATCGCTATTTCATGTATTCGATTTCACTGATCGAAATATTTTCTCAATTACGATTACTTTCATTGAAATGAAACGAAAATAAAATAAACATGGAAACATTCGAAGCAATATTTTGACGAATGATGTAACTATACTAACTCTAAACACTGGAAATTTAAATAGATATTTTGCAACATCTCTGCATTAGTCCGCATACCAGGAGCGATTATCAAGCCATTAAAGTTATTCAGACGGTAATAAAATTACAAGTTTTCTAACCAGACAATTTTATCTGCAACAGAGAAGCGAGCCATTCACTATAAGAGGAATGACTAGGAGCTAGAAGTTGAATTATAATCTTTTCATATTGGAATATTTCATTTGGTGCCCAACAACCGATGAAAACTTTCCTGTTTCCTCGACAAGATGGCCTCGATCCCACTCATCACGTGACCAGCACGACCGAAAAATTGCTAGAGGGCAAAAATGGTAGCAAAGACAGAAGCGCTCGTATAACACGTGGGTTCGGTGCCATTTATAAATTAACCGATAATCCGAAATTTTTTCGCAATTCGATAACTCGGTCTGCATTTAAAAACCGTTATAAATCCTTCCAATGTTTATTTTTACTATGCAATTATTAAAAATATTTCGAGTTCCAAGCACCGCCGAGTTGGATGCCTTTTGTTGTTTGTTTTGACTACTGCGGGAAATTGCACGCTATAGGTGCGAACATTACACCTCTTTTGCAGGTGATGACCTTGAATGGCGCGGTCTGTGTGCACTCGCTTTTAAGAATAATAAAAAAAAATAAAAATACAATTCCTCTCGAATAAATCCGAAAGAATTTTACAGGCAGAATCAATCCGAATATTTTTCTTTTTTATATTTTCTTAAATAGCAGGTAGCTGGAAATAAATGTGGGTAGTGGATATATGTACTACTGTCCGACTGACGTCACTGGGTATAGCTTTACCTATTAAGACACGGCGGCTATTGCTCCCGTCTGCTAGTATCAATAAATGTCTGTTCTTCAGATACGGTCTGTCCACATAGAAACGTGCTTTTGAAGTCAATTTTCGAGTAATTGTTTTTTTTTCTTTAGAAGCACGTAGTCTCGTTATAGATAATCATTGTTTTAATTGTTTTCGACAATTTTATCTACGCTAGCGTAAAATCGCTTGTTTTAATTACAATCCACTTGGGAGAGAGAAGAGAGAAAGAAAGGAAAAAAATTTATCTCGGAGAACATCTCGAAAAATCGTACGTTTTAATAAGCTGTAACTTTTATATTTACTATCATAAAATTAATGAAGATATCCTTTCTCGAGTTCCCGACGACACTTAAGGGAGTGACCATACAATAGAGTACTCCTTTAATCCCAATCCGTATCACCTGAAAGAGCTGACAGCTTCATTCCATAACCCCTCTACTGTCCCTTCGGGGTAAAAAGTCCCTAACATGCCTTCCTATTACCACGTCAGACAAATTAGTTTGTACATGCCACACATACCAGCAAAAACCTTCGTTTACACCTAATATGGTCCCCACGGGATCATGCAAACTCGAATTTCTTCAAAATGAATTATTGTGACTTCAGACTGAAATGCAATTCTTCGAGTAAAAATACCCTCAAACTGATAGAAAATTTTAATTTTAAACGCGTATCTTACAAAAGAATTTTTTTTTTATTAAATCGACGTTATAAAAGATCGATAAAACGGAAAGAAAGTTTTACTCCTTTACGATAAACTTAAAAATCGTTAGAGCGACGTCTTTGAACCGAATACACTAATTTGGAGCAACATATGTATTTATAGCTTCTGCTAAGAGGAGGAACTTTAATGATGTCACAGTTATTTAACCAATCGAAAACAAGACCGATTAATAGATTAATAACGCGTGTGAGTAAACGGAAAATCGTCGACTCACTATATCAAACACGGGAGAAACCCACGAAAGACAATTAAAATAACGAATTAATTTTTTTTTTTTACATTTTTCTGGAAGTAGAATAGAAAGTCAAATGTGAGACACATCACTCGCCACACCCAACCTGTTAGTCCTAACAGAGAGAAGGTACCTGCGGTGACTAACTAACACCGCCCGGGCGACTATCGCACGGCCACCCGGCGAGTCTAAAGTACCGAGGCCAGGAAGTAACGAAGGCTATATTAGATGAATAAACGGGAAATGCTTGGAATAATACGCTTTTTTTAAGGTCATACAATTGAATAATAAAAGTTATAAATAGCGTCCGAAATTTGCATCGATAACGGCGTTAATCCCCTCATTAAAGAACCGCTTAGAACACCCAGATGAGAGATATTAATACATTTATCTCGTGACAGGTTCTGAGGTCACTTCGAGTCTGTTCCGATGCTGACAGATACGTTCGATAATTACAAAGTATATATATTACATATAGTGTACTTACTTGGTTATGAACATGGATTTTCATACAGAAGGCATGGAGACCCTTGTCTCCAAATATAGTACGTCGACACGGGTGGTGGTACAATACCCCGCCACCACCTTCAACTGACCACCTCGCGCACAAGGCGCGGGCAATATCCAATCTTTCGCAGGAGACTCTATTCGAATAATAACGGCAGTAATGCCGTTTGTTATTATTTCAATAATCCTTGAATTCGGATTGGCACAGTTTGGCCCGTTTTTCATGCTTTCCAAGCCAGCCGCATCTGGCTTATACACAAGAATCCTTGCTTACTAGAAGCCACCGCTTGTTTGGACTGACTATCTGTATAACTGCCGGTACGATATCAACAGACATAGCAGTGTCACGTGATATAGCGAGTCTGTCCAATAGCAGCGATTGGCTTTGCTTTCCCGCGTTTCACCTCGCCGTGGGGATGGCAGTTGCTGAGGTGACGGAAAGACTAAGATCGTTTATGCCTCCGGCTACCTGGGGAATGAGTGAGAACCGATTTTTCACCCGAATTTTTTTTTATTGAATATGTAATCAAACGTATTAACTCGCTCGTTAAACTTGTATATAACGCACTTCGTCTTCTAGGAAAATAAAAAAATAAAAAATAAAATAAATAATAATAATGGTGAAACGCCGCTTCGCCAGCGTAGCGCTCGCGACACGCGTGGTCGCTTTTGGCGGCAGATTCGAGTTCGAATCCTTTTAGCGTTATCTAGTCTGCCGCAAGCGCCGCCGCAGCTTGACGTAAACGAGTTAAATGGAGTTTCCCAGCTTGTGAAATACTCTCATTTAAACAAGTAAATTCTCTTTTTACGACTCGCTGAATGTCATAAATAAGTAGAAATACTTCCAAATAATTATTTAACGATATTTTAATGCATTTTCGGCATACGTTAAAGGAAATTTCGGACTGTTAAAGAGTAAAGTTGTTATTATAGATTAATGTTATCGATTATTTTAACTCTGTCCAATTACTGTCGCATAAATGAAAGTAAAAATTTTATTCGGTTTAATAGAATGGAAAAAATCTACTAATTACTCGATAATCTCATCAAACTTCATCCACATTCACTACATACTTCACATAACTTATGCTACATAAAGATAACTTTTTCTTTTAATTTTTTTTCTTTTTAATATTTTAAATAAAGTTTTAGGGAGAATTTTATATCTATTATTATTATTATTTTGTTTTCTTAGCCTTGTGGGTTGGGGAATATGTTGCAACTGACGTCACTACAGATTCACCGTTGGTGGTCTACGATGACAAGGTGTGTACAATTTACTTATCGTTTATATAATGCACCTATTGTTAAAGGTTAATATTTCCTTCCCGTAAATAATGATTGCCGATCATTAGAATTAATAAGATACAAATCTACACCTAGTTATAGGAAGGACAAGTCAATATTCTTTCCTCTAATGAAATATGATTGTCTAACTAGTTAGTAATTTTATCTGATCAAAAGTCCATATCGCCGATGTGTTACATATACAGGAAATAATACACTTTTGACGCCAACAAAAATCTTTTTAGAATTTGCATACTTTAGATCACCACGACTTACTAATTTTTAATTTTATTTTTGTTTTCTGTTTACGGTTAAATTAATTAAATAATGGCTACAAATAAAACTTCGTAATGTGTTCACGAATAAATCGACAATTTAATTTTCTTACGCGTTAATTTACCACGCATTAAATTGCTTTACCGATAATTTAAGCAATAATTTTAAATTGAATAAACAATTGTAATTAACTTCGACTACAATTTACATAATTTGTTTACAATTATCTTTAATTGCAATCGACGCAATTCCATTTAATTGTAATTTAATTGTTTATCGCATTTAAGCATAATTCGTCTTAATTGAGCAACGTCTTAAATATTTAAATTAGAAATTATTCACCAGATATAAATATTTAACTTTCGGACAAAATTAGGATTTAGAATATTATCGATAACTTTAAAACTATTTTGATCAGAGGGGAAAAAAGGCGCGAAAGGAAAATTTAGTAGAACCTATAACCTGTATTATAACAGAATGAACTTCGTTACATTGTATATCGATAAATCCTGGCATGCAGTTTAAGATACCTTATATCGAATTTCGTGGACTGGCAAAGAGCGTGGAATTATAAACCATCCAGACGAGAGAATGACCCCGATCGCAAAAACAAAATAATGTGTGTATATATGCCAAAATTTTTCGACCCAACGAATAATATACTACATAAATAATTTATCTGATTAAAAAGAATTTCAAAAATTTTGAATAATTTAATAATATTCGACGTATTTATAAACTATACATAACCTTAAGCGGCAATGGCTTTTCGGAATTATCACATTTTCTACATTCTGTCGTAAGCGTTATTAGTTAAAATCCTCTATGGAGTGATTGCACAAGTCTAAAGTAATTAAATTCCTTCAAACACTAAAATATATATAAGTTTATTTTACAGATATATAAGATAAATTTAGCGTTTAAACGCCCCGATTTAATTATAAATTCCATTTATTATCGTTATTATTTTTTGTTGTCTAATATAAATATAATTTACGACAAAAGTTTTACCGACGTGTGAACACAATTGACACGTCATAACAATAATTGTCCAATTGTCTAATTCTTGAGAACATACTGACAGTCAGCGAGCAGACAAAACGAATGCATTTACTTCTTCCTTAGATGGAAATTATCAAAAACATTACTTAAACGGATGCTGTAATCTAATAATAACTGACGTAGTTAAAAATACTTTTATTAATAAATATAAAAAAAAAATTTCGGTATAGAATGTTATTATTATTATAGTAACATTAAATGCACTATAACAATAAATTTAGTAATTTAACGGATGCTTTTGGCTAACCGCTTACCTGCATAACTGATAAAATGTCCCCTAATGAGATGACACGCGTGCGAAATCGCAAATTAGCGATCGTAAATCCTGTTAACAATTGTTCTATTATGACCTGTTTATATATATATTTAAAAAAAAAAAACTCTACAATTAACCAAACTTTTCATAAATGAAAACCAAGAGTAGGCAGTTACATATAAAATAATTGTTAAAAAAAAAAAAAGAGAGAGAGAGTTTAGTGTATTCAAGATGAAATGTTCTTCTGTCTGATCCCTACGGGGCATCAATTTTTCAAACTTGTGATGGTATGTAGCATATTCAGTTTCAGAAAATAGCTTAAACTTGTTTGTTACAGTTAAATCACAGTTAAAATTACTTTTGAACAGTTTAAGTTATCATTAACCATGAAATAATGACTATTTATATTTTAGCTCCATTACTGCAAAAAAAAAAAAAAAAAATAATAATAATAATAATAATAATAATAACTAAAATTATATAGATAAAATATGATCTCGAGAACATAAGCGTATTTAAAGTTTGTTTAAATTAACGAATTGTTTATTATTTATCCATAAATTTAATTATATTACTGTAATGACGATAATTATTTTGATTAAATGTTTTCCTTCCGTATTTACATTTAGTACGGCGCTCTTCCTTTCCCTTTCTTTCCTATGTTATTTTATCTTAAAATAAAAATATAAATAAAACAAACAGCAATAATATTTATTTAACTAAACATATATATGTATATACCGGTATATAATAAAACTGATGACGAGATCAAATTCTAAAATGCGGATAAAATTTTATCACGATCGAGAAAGTTATGCAAATTTTTATTATTTTTATACCGGTTAAAAAAACAGGGTCAGGAACTCAGGTAGGGCCAAATTGTTCAGGTATGTACACGGGAGTGAAATATGCTTCGTCATATAAACATGATCGTTTTTATAAACAGTTAAGAATGTCCGCGTCCAACGATTAATAATTAAGCTAGAAAGAAGATGGTAAATACGTTTGATTGTTGTTTTTTTTTCTTTCTTTTTTGTATGGCAGTGTCGATCAATACAGGAATGACAAATATGTAGTTATCCTTATCAGAAATTTGTAGTAGGATTTATCGCGCGCATACTTTCACATTCAAATCAGTATCTCTAAATAAATAATCAAGACACGTTCAATTATATCAAATGGCAGCCGGTTAAGCGTGTTGTGGGATGCATCGATAGCTGGCGTCAACATTTCCGCACAAGTGGCGACGTCTGACGTTAGTTGCAGACAACATCCGTAGCAATTCTTTGTCTGGTCTTGATTCCAACTCGCTTCCTGTTTATTACGACACTTTCGTCGTCACCGTTAGACAAACCAACCTCTTTTTAAATAATATTTTAATATGTATTACAGATTTACTTATTAAAAACGTTTATTTATTTTGATATCATCTTCGCGTTTTTTTTTCTTGTTTATATTTGTTTCGAATCGATTGCTCGAAAGTTAGAAATGATAAAGGCTATTACTTTTTGTGATGTAATTTTGATGTCTTAAATTACTATTTTCTGCGTAAATAATTGATTCCAATCGATTTGTCGCATAAAAATGTATGTTTTCGTGTTGTTCAAACGGGTATTTTTTCGATTTTAAACGGAAATTTCCGTGGGAGTTGCCATTAAAGCGGTAGAAGTCGGTTTAAAGAGAGAGAAAGAGTTTGATTTAAATTGTCTCAATTATCTATTTGTACCGAGCCTTAGTTGCCATATACTGCGTACGCGAGCTTAAAATATGAGGAATGAAAGTTTATCTTTAAAAATTATCTTTGTCTATCAACTTAAACGTGTTACGCGCGTTATGTAGGTTATACGGACGTATTGACAAGACGAAAAAAAGACAAGGTCGATTAATCTTATTTAAGAGTAAACTTCACAATTACTTGTAATTTAATACATTAAGAACGAATAAAAAAAAGTTGGCGGGATTCGCATTAACCTATTTTTTCCGTTTTTCGAGTAAACTTCGATAGACAACCGAAGAAAATTGTAAATTTTTCGCTTAATTTTCTTCCGAAAAATTTCTATTGTGTTATCCAGCGCCACCTGGAGTGAAAACAGAAAATCATTCTTAATAATAATAGCGTCAAAATGTTAATAAACATTAATTAAACGGATGCCTAATGTGATTATGTTTAAAGTAAAAATAATCTTTCCGGTGGCATTATTAAGTTGATTAATCTTTTAGAGATTCATAAAGATACAAGGACATATTTCAGCAAAAAGAAACCTTATATGGCATCTCGTTTCTTCAATAGGTGAATGGTTGTAGAGTAATTTCATCGGAAGTGAAGTTATTTCCTGTCTTACAACCTTACATGTGATCATGTTACCACTAAACACTGAACTAAATTCATTCACCAGCGTTGCTTTTCATTCACGTTCTTCTAAATATAGAACAAGCAAACACCCACTGCTTGTATATATGGCGCCTGTAACCAGCGGGAGGGGCGAAAAAGTAGAATGAATAGATGAGTGTCATAAAGAAAACACTTCATAAACGATGTTTCGCTGAGTGTCTGTGGTAAATTTCAATTATCGAGTGATCCACAATCGATAGAAAAACTCTTAGTTCTGACTTGGAAGATTGCATTTTCTAATAGCAAGCTATACTTATATATATATATATATATATATACTGTATATATTTCTTTTTTCTGTAAAGGTCATCTAAGAAAGTATCTATAAAATCCCAAATAACATTTTTTTTTTTATTATTTACTTTATCCAATTCACAATATTACTACCGGAAGCTATTATCAAAATTGGTGATGTCAGAAAGGGTGGAATAATAAGTGAAATTTTTTCGATAACCTTCACATACATTAATGATAAGACGTGTCTAATCATCTTTCACTGAAAGATTTATCAATATTTTCACTTAATCCAAGGAATTCGGTGTTTATGTATAGAAGTACAGTATAGTTATAAATATTTTCTTAATAGAAAATTTACTATCTTTAACGCAGGTAGAACTGAATAATACAGGAAAGAAAATGGATTAAAATCACGTTTCCAACTCTATATACAATATATTAAAATATGTAAATAATTCAAATTAAAAAAAAAATAAAGAAAAATAAGACGACTGCTTCCATTTTTTCCATCTATACTTATATTTAATATTATGTTTTAATTAATATGGAGATCTTTTAAATGGCACAGAAGTTATATTCTAACAAATCGCGACTTATGTAAGAAATTTATGTTTATGTCCCGCACTTCCTAGAAAGTAAAGATAAAGAACTTCCAGGAATGGTTAACAGTTTATTCCCTGATCTAAACGTTTATACGAGTCGGAACATTACTAATCACTCAGCAGCACTGTCTATCGCACCCGACATTCTTGGTAGAAAGTTGATACTACATCGGATAAGTTTATTTACACTTTGCTTGTTAATACGTTTGAATAGTAGAGATGAAAATACTTTGAAAACCAATAATAATATATATTTAACAGTTCATAAATATTTATCCATTTTTATCGCTATTTATTAGCGGTTATTATTACTCTTAATGCTTGTATCGAAATTGTTATTTTTTTGTATGTAGAAAACTAAATTAATGCCTAACAATGCTTAAAAGTAAGGTTAAATTTTTGGCATGGTAAAAGTTGGAAATGTTAAATCTAAAACAGATTCAAGAGAGATGAAATATTTTAAACTCCTTCACTTTTTTAAAAGAAAAGTGTTGAAACAAAAATTATGGTGGAAGAGGCAAAGATGATATGGACATTAATTGTAGACAGACATTGTTATGAAGTGGGTGTTGTGTGGGATCTCGCCCACTTTCTGTTTAAATTTGGAGCACCCATGTAACTTTAAACTTGTGGTATCATCAATCACGGCATAATAATATAAGAAAATAAAATCTGATAAATAAATTATTACAAAACGAGAGTTTTTATATATAGTTTTTAAAAATATATACTGTTATTAATTATAAATTATTTTAAAACATTTATATAATTATAAAATAAACTTTGAAAATTGATATAGCACTCTCTTCTCTTTTAGAATTATCTAAACAATTCTGGGTAGGCGTATCACAATTCCGCCTACACTTCTGTAACCAGGCATGCTTATTGCCAAAATCAGTCGTGGGAATATATAGTTGTATGAGACACACCTACTAAAATCTAAAGGATTATGTTTCTAAACATTCTCAGTACACGTCACTAAGATACAATGTATTCCTTTCTGTTATTTTTCCTACGTGGCGTTATTGTTATGCTGGAAAGACGAACCGAATACGTTCTGTATACTGTGCAAAACACACTAACTTGTAAATACGATCTTTAAAAGAAAGTTACATTTGACAAGTATAACTGTTAAATGACCATAAACGAGTATTTAAAATGATATATAAAAATAAAATGCATTTGTTGTTATTATTATTATCATTAAAATAACTGAAATTTGTAAACAAATTAATCAACTAAATTCCGAGAAAAGCCTTTTAATCATTTCCTGTCTAATATTTCACGTATCCTTATATTGTTATTATTACAATAGCGCGATATGAAAATTTTTTATGCGAAAAATGACACGTAAAACGGCAGTAATTTATGCAACCCTAGACCTAAACGTGATTTTATAAGATCTTCGTTGATATTATATTTACCGAGTACTCACGATCTTTATATATTTTCAACTCTGACCTCGCGATTTTTTTTTTTATAAGAACACCTGGCCATTCAGTTTTTAGTTGTCTGATTTCCTTCTGACTACTCGGAGGTCTGGTAACATCGAAATCGTGATGCACTCAATTAGATACGCTCCCACCTGTCTAAATTGTGTGGTGGTGAGGAAATTAAGAAAAGGCGACAATGAAATCATTGTTTTGTCGTATCTCCAATTCGAATTCGTAGATCTAGCAATATTTCTAATAATATCGAAAATTTCTTGCATTTTTAAAAAAATCTTCATCACAAATTTATCTCTCTACCACAAAATTTTGCACAAATATATATTGCATAATTTACTGAATAATATTTGTGGGCATGAAAGATTATAAATATTTAAAATTTGTCAAAAGGATTAAGCTCTGTAGTAAGAGCTATTGCACTATTTTAGTGATATACACGGGTAATATGTATGTAAAGGAGCCAATTCATGTGTATAAGCATAACCATTAATAATAATTTTATAAATTAATTATAATAAAAAGAGAATTAAGTTATACTTACCAGCTGAGATCATTCAATAAGTTATCCTTCAAAAATTATGCTTAACTCATATTATTTCTGTATTAAGTTCTCTCTTCGTCTGAACACTTGTATGACAGGTTTAGGTAAATATTCTGAAAGGTAGAAACGAGTTTGGAGAAATTTTTCTTATTTTATCTATATAAGTGTTAGAGATCTTTGCATACTATCCATAATTGCTGCTGGTCATAATCTTTAAGTTATCGTACACAAAAAAGAAATCCAAGTAAAATCGACTTCAAAAGTTATGCTAGATATTTGAACATTCAGAGACCGTTTTGTGAAAGAAACTTTTCGGTGAGTATACATATTTACCAGGAACAAATAGTCTATGGTCAGAAATACTAATCTCTCTTGCAAACATTAGACGATATGGAGAGAAGCATAAAATAAATAACAAATTTAATTTATAGATCGTTTCATTCTGAACATTCGTATTAAAAAACTAAAAAGAAAACTTTTTTTATTATACATCTATGGAAGAAGGGGAAGAAAATTCTGCTCCGCCCATAGGTCTATCAGGGAGTTTTTGGAGACAGGTACGGTGAACCACAGGGAACAGCAGCCATGATAGATCTCGCCTGCTAAGGCCATGCCCATTCGTCAATGTCTGCTGTCGGCACCCTGTAACGTAGTACCCGCATGAAACCCGGCGTGGGAACCAAGATCAGTTTGTCCTTTCTTACTTGGGTATGTTATTAGAAGCCGGAAACGCATCGGTTTTTACTCAAGTCAGATTTTCATTAAACCGTATAGAATGCTATATTCACTTGCCCTGTAATCACATTTTTATCTCCCGATATCCTTTTTGTGAAAGTCGTGATTCGTCCCGCTTTAACTTAACCCAAAATCACAAAGATTTCCGTTCTGTTTCTGTTAGAAAGATAAATTTTTATAACGAGAGAAGAAAGATGAAAGTTTCAAATACACAATTTTTTTTTATCGATTTAAGTGTTTAACTTGAGCAATACTGAACTAAATTTAGAATATAAATGGTAATTGTAATCTAAAAATATTTTAAAGAAGAACAAGTTATTTATGAACATGATAAATTTCTAGAAATATCGCATGATCAATGACGTGGAAGAAAAAATTGACAGAAGACGAAAGGATAACCATTATTCACATAATGAATATCAAAAGTCATTTTGTGCATAAAATGAATGATAGACTATATACTACTGCAAAGATGAGAATTTGCATCATCATTTCTTTCGTCGTATCGACGTGACTCGATATTCTTTTATATTAAACGAATTCGAAAATTTTCTTTCTCAGACGTTTCTCTTCTCAGTATTTTCATCACTGATTAATCGAATTAAATGCACGAAAGCAAAAATACTTTCCTTTTAATATTTTTCCCACACCATTTAGTCACGTGAGCGACGCCATCATCGATCAGCCTATAGCCATATTTCCATTATAGGCCTACCGCCAGATAAGGGGGAAGTAGATATGATGGACAGTAACTTCTGGTAAATGGGGTCTTCGAGAATTTTCACGGTCTGTTAATGATGATACAGCTCCGGGCTTTAAACGACTTAATCAGCTTCGCATAACTGATACAACTGTGACGTATTGACCTGTCATAGAAAATCTCTACTTATCTAAACTTACTGTTCCTTATATACTATTACAACTTTGTATTATTGAGATAGTATCGCAAACAATGGTACCCGACTATTAAAAACGATGATTGATTCTGTTTGCTTGTACTTCTCCACAAAGCGATATTTTTATTTAAAGTAAACCACTCTGAACACATATCGTTCTTTCTGTTCCTTCTCGAGACTGAATTTTCACCGTAAAAAAGTTTCCGTTAGCTGAAAATATTCTTTTTCAATGAGGTATTTTAATAAAATTAATATTTCACCTGTTTTAAATATGTGCAGGAAAAAAATTTATCGCATCTTTTCTAATAGTCTATCCGCATCCGCATTTTGGATCTGAAATTGTAAAAATTAAAATAGATAAACTAGTAACTGATTCTTAAATCTTTCAAATTAGTCTATACTAAATAAATTTTATTAAAAAAATGCAAATAATAATCTATAAAAATATTTTTACAAAGGAAAAGTTCGAATCAGTTTTACATGGAAATTTTATATTAATATACACATATTTATTAAGGAACTAGAATACAATCATAATTTAAAACAAGTTTCTTATGAATTTATTTTCTTTTTATATTTTATACAAATTTTATTGATATAACTGATGACATTACGATATAACCTGCATTTTGCAAAGCAAATATTATATAGGCTTACATGCGGCATTTATCATTTGTATCAATTTTTGTTAATACTAAATAAATATTATTATTTTATATTTTAACATTCCGAACATTCTTTTGATTACTAAAGACAGTTTCCACGAACAAATAAAATATCGAATTTCACAACATGTAACAAAGTCTGTGATATAAAACTTAGTTTTTGTACTCTAGACTTGCTATAGAGCAGGGGTGGGTAAACTTTTCTGACCACGGGCCACACGGACTTCTAGCAGGCTGCATGTAAAAAAATGTTTTTACTTTCCGATACATAAGGTACTCATAGTAAAGGAAAATATTGCGATCACGCCGGAAACCAGCGTTTTATTTTCAACGGCCATTCTCTGCCTCAAAATCCTTTGCCCCCAATAAGTTACATATTCAAAAATATCGGAAAATCGAGTGAGACACATGCCAGATTTTTAAAGGGGACGCTTTAGCGTACAAAGTCTAAATTTAATTAATTAATTACGTTGCTTGTTTATATAATTTAACACTTTTGTGGTAAAATTTTAAAAAATCTTGCATTTGTACACGGATCGCGGGCCGTACATATCGTCGTGGCGGACTATAGTTTGCCCATCACTGTTATAGAAAATGGAGCTGTCTGTGATGACAATGGCGGCGACTGATTGATCTTTTCTATTTGTAGACTGTTATTTGTTTATTGTTTTTAGCTTTTACATTGAGTCACTGCAATCAGTAAAAAGTAGCCTACGCAGTGAAGATATTAATAATTTTAAATACTTACAAAAGAGTTAGGCTGTATAAAATGCAAGAAATTAAAACTTTTCGCTTAAAATGCATCCAATCTTCATTTTTCTAAGTATAACAGTCTAATGTGTTAAAATTTATGAAAATTCACAATTATTATGATAGGATAACCTTTATGAGAATGATATTTTCGTCTGAATAGATTAAAACTAAACAAATATCATTCAGATGACAGACAAGACGTTCAATGAGTCGTTGATAGTTTAAAGCTTCTGTTATTTTAAAAAGAACTAATTGTTGTGACTCTGTTAATTTTTATGGCACTCAACTTAGATTACATTAAAAAATGATAATCAAATAATACAAATACGTTCAATACCGGTCATCATAAAAATGAGGCCAGGTCCTTATAGGGCATGGGAACGTCGAAAAAGAGGGTCAGTTAAAAAGCAGTATTTAACTTCTACAATATACAATTACCGACTATTAAATTCGATATCCAAGTCGTTAATCATTAACTGATTTACATAGAAACTGAAATTTTATCAAATTACAAAAAAATTCGGTCGAAATAGTCCAATTAAAAATACATGAAACTTAAAGACCTCACAGAGGGTTGAAAATAATGGTTTCACCAAGAAGGCGTGACAGTGGTTTCTACAACGACCTCGGTGTCGACATCGTGGATTACTAAAGCAAGAGAATTGCATTGTTACAACGATTAATCTAAAGAGCCATCAAGCAGGGTGGCCTGAAACCCCGAAGTTACTTTTGCCTATCGGTACTGCACAATTACATATGCATCTTTCTTTGTAACGAATCGCGGGAGTATGTACGCCGATTAACCTGTCATGTGCCTCTGTCTTCGGAAGGAAATCCTAAAACTTATGTTTGTCGTGTTTCATGGATTGTTCATTTGCTTCCAAGTATTACGTTTTAAGGGTCAGAGTTCATTTTTAGATATCTAGACTATTTTTTTTTATTCCGAATATCTTTGAGAAATACATTCTGGAATGGAATTCCGTCGATCACGTGAGTTCCGTTACGATAAAAAAAATTTGACATATTCACTATTAATTTTATCTCCAAAAATAATATGTAATAAATTAATATTTGAGGTTTTTAATTAGAAAAGTGCATTTGGCCTTAATGGCCCCATATTACTCCTGGGCATTAGAGAATTTTCTTTTTTTTTCTGACATTCCTTTTTTTCTGACATTTTACTTCATCTTTGATTTATTCGTTAATCTTTATTCGAAAAAATTTTTTGATAAAATAATTTTCTTTTATAAAAACTTTAATGGATTTTATTCAATAAGATTTGCAATAAGACATTTTCTATATAATTCATCAATTAAAACTAAAAGAAATCTATAAAAATAATTATTTCATTTTCTTTGCTCTAGTGTATCTAGATTAAACATTTCAATGCTCTTCTAGCCACAAGAAGTAACTGATAGACCTGTATAAAATATTAAATAATAATTTTATAATGCTCAAGTTATATAGACCTCAACATAAGCAATATTCATGCTTATCTGTGATGAGATCTGTTCAGTGAATTGATAATACTCTTTCATA
The DNA here is from genome assembly GCA_011317285.2 of Androctonus mauritanicus. Classification (NCBI taxonomy): domain Eukaryota; kingdom Metazoa; phylum Arthropoda; class Arachnida; order Scorpiones; family Buthidae; genus Androctonus; species Androctonus mauritanicus. The sequence goes on along the minus strand of WUQG02303155.1, from coordinate 350 downwards.
GTCGACGAAAGATTAGCATGCTATATGGAGAAGACGACATTTAATATTTTGTGCTCTTTATAATTTCTAGGGTTTAAATTAAGACTATCTTCATTATTAATGGAAGAATTTTAAATAATTGGTAAGTGTGAAATGTATATTGTAGTAAATATTGAATCCTATATATTTCTTTGGATTTTAACTTTTACCTCTTATAATATTAATAACACCTCCATAAGAAGGTGGCTAGTAGGTGTTATCGCTTGACTAAAATGTCGGTTAAAAAAACATAGAGCAATGTCCATGATAGAAGGGCAGGGCCTCTTCAATACCAGACTGAGGATCAAGCCGCTATGATTAGCCAAAACAAA
>WUQG02303044.1:0-19326 GCA_011317285.2 Androctonus mauritanicus | reverse complement strand
ACGTTTTTTTTTCGCCATCCCCTTGGAAAACATTAGATCGAAGTTTTATTGTATATAATAAAATACTTATAATAGATGACAATATTTCAGGGATATTTAATTTAAACAAGGAAAATAATTGAATTTTATCCTTAAAATCCTTTAAAACTATTAAACATGATTTATTGAACATCAAACAAATTACTTCATGAAATATACATTCTGATAGAAAGAAATTGCACAATTATGTTTAATCATTCTGTTTTATTTAATAATTTGAAGCCTTTTATTAAGGAGTTCTTTAAAAGTTAAAAATCGATGAGATCTATAAGCTCTATGAGATTAAACCAGAAGTCAATCATTAGAAATCTAGCTACCATAAAAAGAGGAGAAAGAAAATTATCATATAAATATTCAATATAGGGTTCACTTATCTCACTTATAGTATCTCATGACAGATGAAGAGTGATTCAATTTGAGCTTTTTTACTCATTGTATTTTATAAGTAAGCCTATTTTAATCAAGTTGCCCTTTATTACTATTAAACATTTATAGTATTTTAAACATTTTGTTTTAATTTTTTTGAGATTTTGGAAATATTTTTAGTTATTCTGTCCATTTTGCCTTCTGATCAGATATCAATGGTTTATGTAACATTTAATTTTCTTTTATCATAATTTCATATATGACTTATGGCCTTTTACACCATTTTTAAGAATTTAATTTTTATATTTATAACTTTTGGTAACATTCTTTTATGATATTACATGCTGTTTTGTTTGAACTGGTTTTCTAAAAAGTGACTCACTGAAAACTTTACAAAAATAAATAATTTTTTTCCTGATTAAGTGCTATTTTTTGTGTTGTTCTTTTGAAAAGAAAAGACAGAAATATGCACACAGTTTGATTATGTTGAAACTTTTAATCTTTTATAATAAACTAAATATCATATAAGTTTATTTCAGTTCCCAAATCTCATTTTCTTTTCTTTTTTTTAATGATCAAATAATCTATAATATCTATATATGCAATGACAACTACTAGAGTAACTTTTAAAAATTCCATTGGACTAAGACTATCTGCAAACTATATCTATCTATCTATAGAAACTATCATTTAGTGCAGTGTCTCTGCCAAATTGTGTGGTGTGAGAGCACACAGTTAGGAAGACATAGGGCATTTCTCGGTTATAAAATTCAGTCCATCTATGTGGTAATAAAAATAACTAACTTAGTAAAAAGTTACAGCAGTTATTATAGATATTATTATTAACAAATATTTCCAAGGCTTTATTTCTCTGAAGATATGCATTCTTTATTACTACACTTTTTTTTTATCACAACCAAAATGACAATACTAAATATCAAAAAAAACAATTATAAAATTATAAAAACTTAAAAGCTATCATAAGTAAAACATGGTATTCTAGATATGTATTTTGACAATATGCCCTCTTCAATCTAGTTTCATTTCCATGTTTATGTATTTCTCTTAAAAAGAATTTTCAAAATACACAAAGACTTCTTAATGTTATATCTTACAGGTTTCCTCTTTACAATTTATTATTATAATTGTTATTCTTAAATGATCTTCCTCCAACATTTTTAACAATATTAAATTTAAATATGAAAATCTATATTTCAGAGATTCATTTTTACATAATTAAGTAGACCAATTTCCTTTGGGACACTATCCCATGGTGTTTTCTGTTTCTTTTTTTTCCTGTTTTCTTAGACTGAAGAGGGCATGTTGCTGATATGCATATCTAGAGTACCATGTTTTACTTATGAGAGCTTTTAAGTTTTTATAATTAAAAAAATTTTTTTTTGATATTTGATATTGTCATTTTGGATGTGATAAAAAAAATATAATAATAAAGAAGGCATATCTTCAGAGAAATAAAGCCTCAGAAATATTTGTTAAATTATACACTACCTAAATTATAAGATTAATTTCTGAGATATTATTATTGTTGCAATGTTTAATAAAAAACATAGAACACAGGTTAGAAGTGTGATGATCATGTGATCTTAAGTTTCTACATTAACTGTTTGTTCAATGGAATGCAGAGGAGGCATAGGTATTGGTTACTGATATGTGAAAGTAGTGTAAAAACGTTATGTTTTCTTTCTGTATTAATAGAGTTGAATCAGTAAGTAAATTGTAATATTAATTATAAATGCTTTTTAATAAGGAAAAATATTTTACGGGTGCTAACATGGACAAATTTTTATTTGAATCTCATAAAAATGAAAGAGGCAGAGGAAACAAAACGAAAACCATAATAAAATATCCACCGTATCAAAACAAAAATATAATGAATTTTACATTGAATATGTTTTTATATTATCTAAAAAGGACAACTCAGTTCCTTTTTGTATGATTTGTTTGACAACACTCTCAAATGAGGTGATGATTCCCAGCAAACTGCAGCATCATTTAATAACTAATCATTTACAATATAAGGACAAACTGAAAGAATACTTTGAGAAACTGAGAAAAATTTACAAAATCGATCAAAAAGATTGAAGACATTTTACTCAATTCTCAACAAAGCTCAGATAGTTATACAATTGTTTATCTTTTGGCAAAGAAAAAATAACCACATTCTGATGGTGAAAACATTATTTTACTGACTTTGAAAATTGCTGTTGAGTCAATGATTAATGATGAAGTCATCAAAAAAATTGAGTACATTTCCTCTGTCAGCCCATACAATTTCGTGTAAACTTCAAGACATGTCGCTAGACATTGATAATCAGATCCGAGAACATTTTTGCTGACACAAAGAATGAACTCAAAAACTTGTGAGCCTTACAAATAGATGAAAGTACTGACATCAGCAACAAAGCTTAGCTAATTTCATTTCTGCGAATCATCAAAGGTAATAAAATTATAAGTCAATTTTTATTTTACTGTGAATTGAAAGAAAGAATGATAGGAGATGATTTAGTAAACCAAAAAGTTGAATTGATGGAGATGAAGTGGCAAATTTGTATTAGTGTTTGTATTGATGGTGTACCTTTTATGCAGGGTTGAAAAAAGGCTTTGTGGCTTGTGTATTATAAAAAATTCACAAGTGAAGATTGTACAATGCACAATTCACCACAAACTTTTGGTGTCAAAATCGCTACCTAATGAGCTTCTGAAGACAATGGACAATATTATTAAAATGGTAAATTACATAAAATCAAATTCCCTCTGTTGCAAACATTTTGCATCTCTATGTAAAACTATGGATTCTGATTTTAAGTGTTTGCTGTTTCATGCTGAAATACAATGGCTTTCAATAAGGAAAACTGCTCACATAATTCATCATTTTAAAAGCAGAAATAATTTTTCTTTGACGTGGAAAATTCTGTATATAAATTTCTTTATGAGGATGATTGGTGACTAAGTGACATTCCTTGACAATCTTTTTGAGAAACTGAATGTTTTAAATCCGAGTTTGCAAGGCGTGAATGAAAATATCATTACAATTACAGACAAGTTGAAATCTTTTCCTGAAAAGTTAGAAATGTGGACAAGAAAAGTTAAAAATTCACAGCTTGATTGCTTTCCAGATGTAAACATTGCCAAACAAATTTAAAATTATTATACTGCCTATGACACTACTATAACGATAAATAATATCTCTCTATCAGCAGTTTGCTTAAACTAAATTTTAATTCATTTTAATTCAAATTTTAATTTAATTCAAATGTTTTTGACAAAGTACAATGTTTGCCATCTTCAGGGATAACAGTAAAGAACACAAGAATACAAGAACTTGGAACAAATCATTTAAAATAGATTTCAAACATAAACAAATTAACAGTTTCTATGGAAATAACATAACTAAAAATATATCTCATATAAAAATACCTCATATAAAAACTAAAAATAGTGTAGAGTTCAAAGCATATTGTAAAATATCATTTCTCTTCTACTTTTTTATTTCCTTCTCCATAATATCCAATTAGAGCCAACAATTATAGATAGGTTCAAACCTTCAATAAATTTTTATTTAAGGTACAGTGATGATGTATTGGTTGTATGGAGAAGAGAGAATGAGGAAAAGAGCTTGGAGGAAGAATTTACTATGCCACAATACAGCCTTAAGTTGAAACCTACACAAAACTGCAACCAAATGTAAATTTTTTGGATATTAGTGTCAATATAGAAGGCAGAGAAATTAAAACATCAGTATATACGAAACCGCAATATAAAGCAACAATTATAACGAATTGGTCTCCGGACCTGGTTAGATATAAGAAAGTGGCCTTTAGAGCATATTTTGGGAGAGTGTATCTGTATAATACTGATCAGCAAGAACTAAGGAAAGAATTACAATTTATATATGAAATAGGGAAACAGCATGGCTATGGCCTAGGATTCATGAGGCAAGTGCAAGAAAAAGTTAAGTAAGTGCTAGAGAGAGTAAATACTGCTCAACCGAGAATGGAAGACAAGGAAGATACTAGTGAGCCGTACATACTATTACCAGCTCAGATAGAGAAATGTAAGATGGTAAGAAACCTGTTGCAGAAAATGAAAAGAAAGCCAGTAATACAGAGGACATAGACAATATTTAATAGAGTAAGGACAAAAAAGACAAAAGAAGCCAAAGCCAGAGATCGGGAATCTACAAGATCCCAGCAGAAATAGATAGCACAGGACAAGACACATCGTACATAGGAGATACAACTTGGACACTCCAACAGAGAATAAGAGAGCATAAAAGAAACATAGTAATGGGAAATACCAACACTGCATTAGCAGAAGCAGTGCATATGGATAGAGTGAATATAATATGGAGTGAAATGAAGATAGTGAAACCGATACTAAAGAAAACGCAAGCGTTGTTAACTGAGGGGCTACAAATACTAAAGGATAAGGTGGAAAGGCCTATATTAAATGAAAGGACAGCCTTAGAAATTCCAGACACATGGGATATATTATGGAGAAGGAAATAAAAAAGAAGAGGAGAAATGATATTTTATAATATGTTTTGAACTCTACATTATTTTATTTTAGTTTTTATATGAGGTATTTTTATATGAAATATATTTTTAGTTATGTTGTTATTGGTATTTCCATAGAAACTGTTAATTTGTTTATGTTTGAAATCTATTTTAAATGATTTGTTCCAAGTTCTTATATTCTTGTGTTCTTTACTGTTATCCCTGAAGATGGCAAGCATTGTATTTTGTTGAAAACATTTGGGAATTAAAATTTTGTTTAAGCACAACTGCTGATAGAGAGATATTATTTATCATTAAATTTAAAATTTTATCAAAAGTGCAAAAGACTAGAAAATCTCTCTACATCATTTTCTAAGTACTTTTCTTCACTTGACTATCAAATATATGAATGGGTTATCAATCCTTTTACAAAATACCTTGATACAAACCTGACATTAACAGAAGAAGAAAATTTAATAGACTTCAGAAATGGCCTTGTGCACAAAGCTTCACATTCTGAGCTGAATTATCATAATTTTGAATTCCCCTCTGAAGTCAATATCCTCGATTAGCTACTAAAGCCATAAATCCTTGTTGCCATTTTATCATATTTTTGCAAATTAGATTTCTCAGCTCTCATGGAAATGAAATAAAAAAAAAAGGAAATAATTACAAATGGTAAATGAGGAGTTACATGTATGTTTATCTAATTTAGAGCCATGTTTTGATATAATTATTTCTTAAAATCAATCGCATCCTTTTCTCATTAATAAAATTATTATTTATATTACCTACTTATATAATTTCAATAAAACAATATTATTTTATTATTGTTATCTATATTAATATTTTGATTCATATTATTAAAATAAATTTTTTCTTCAGATTTTTATTTAGTGTGTCATGAAACAAATTCCTCCTCCTTTAGTGTGCTGTGAAGTAAAAAAGTTTGGCAGACACTGATTTAGTGTTATAGATATGTTCATAGAAATTAAAACTTAGAGTAAAATTAATATATTGCACAATATTATGGATAAAAATATCATCTCTGAATGGATATAGGTTTGTTAATAATTCAATCAATTTTGCTAATAAATTACTTGGAAATTAATGATTACCTTTAAATGCTGTATCCCAACAGGAGCAAGAACAAGTTTCTCTATTTACTTTCATTGTATATTTATCCCATAACTGGTAAACAATTCCTAAATGAATATATGGAATAATAATTGGCAGGAGAACAGCTCCAAACATACATACAAAAACCTGTTTATATTGTTGTATCTTCATGATGACATATATTATATGAGGAATAATTTTATTTGGATGATGATGAAGTGGTAGAGGCAATGCTTGTGAAACTGTCATGATGAATAAAACTGAAACAAACAATTCATAAATGCAATATTAACAATTATTTAAATATATCTAATTAATATACCAGTAATTAATTTTTTAAAGAGCAGAATAATTATAAAAATTGTTTAATTAGACCTTAACTAAAATTAACTTTTTATTAAAATTATTTTATAGATTATAAATTCAATCATTTAAATTAATAAAATATAAAACTTAATTTCAAATAAAATATTGCATAAAATGACTGATATTGATAGTAAAATGATAAGTGAACACTAGATACTGAATTCATTATTTAGTTCATGGTTCTTAAAGAATCTTTTAAATCTTTATTTCCTAAGTGCAATGTTATAAGTTATATTCTAGACAACCTGTCCTAAAACTATTTCATGCATTAACTAATTAGTTACAATCAATGAATTGATCAAGATTCTTTCCATTGTTTGATTTTACATCTTTTTAAAAATTTGAGATGATCAAGTTTGAATAGTTACTATGTTAATAATAATAAATCATAAAAGATACTGCCTCAAAATATCTTAGTTGAATATCTTTTCTCTTATTATGTTATGTTAAACTATATTGAAATGTGACAATTGATAGAATTTGCACACATGCAAAAGCTTAGATTCTCCAACAAGAGGATTCAGGATTGAATTGGACCTTACATAAATTTCCCAATTGTTGGAAAATTTATGTAATGTCTGATTCATCTATCTCCTTCCTCTATAATCAGGCTGATCTCTACAGATATAGGAGACATGCGATAGAGTCTGGAATAGTACTGCTGCTAGTGAGAGATTGAGAACTGATGCTAAGAAAAATAATCATTGTCATAACACCTATAAATGCTTATTAGAAAATAATTAACTTTCCTATAAAAAATTATATGCAAGTGTTCTGTAATATTTTCAAATTAAAATTTACAATTAAAGCATCTTTTTTTTCATTTTATTTTATTATTGAACAGTACAATAATGTTTAGATGACAAAACTTAAAGCAGCAAATATAATTTAACGAGTCCAATTATATTTCCTGTTTTAGAATGAAGTATAACATCTATGCCAGATATTATTATAAATACAACTGTGAGCTTTAAAGGAAAATGTAAATTGTGGATTGTAAAATTATCTAGCATGAAAATAATATCATAAATTTAAAGAATTATAAAATTAAAAGATACTCATATATAGATTATCAATTTAAAACTAATATTTTACAATAACAGCTTTATGAATATTCAATAATGCTACAAGTATTTAGTCAGTTATTTAATTTCAATTCAAAAATGGTAAAAAATTATAATTTGATATTTATTGCAATTATTGATTTTTGAGAAAAAGATAATTATATAAGAGTTGCTCAAAAAATAATACATCACATTTTTTCCCTAGAAACTTTATTTCAAATGAATGAAATTTACCCAAAAAAATAAATGAATGTTTCTTGTACATACTATTTTTCTACATAATCCCCCTCAACTTGTAGTTTGGAGTCAATGCAAAACAAGTGCATGTATGCCTTGCTTGTATCAGTTCTTGTCCTATTGACATAGCCATATTCTCATTGCATTAATCACACATCTTCAAACTTTGTCCCACAGAGTGCATCTTTAAGTGGTCAAAAAAGATGAAACTCAGATGGTTCAAGATTGGGACTATGGGGATGAGGAAGCACAGTCCAACCCAATTTGGTAGTTGCTTCCAGAGTTTCAGATGTGTATGTAAATATGCATTATCATGCTGGAATAATGTTTCTGTTGGCTTCTTGTGAAGCCAAATATGGTGGAAGCATTGGTTGAGTTTTTTCAGAATTTTGATATATGTGTCTGAATTAATTCTCTCACTTCTTGACATTACATCCAGAAGAATCACCCATCAATATCCCAAAACACAGTGATCATGGCTTTTCTGAATGAAGGAGTTATTTTGAATTTTTTTTTGTGGTGACTGTGAATGATGTCACTCTATTCACTATCTTTTCGTCTCCAGCTCAGGTGCACCCATGTTTTATAGCCTGTAACAGTTTGGGACAAAAAGACATTCCCTCTGTCTCAAAATGCCCCAACAAATCAGATATTGTTTTCCTATGAATTCTATGATCAGTTATAAGACTTTGAGGAATCCATTTCGCACAAGCCTTCAAATATCTAAGAACTTTGAGAATTGCAATTGCACTTCCATTACTTACTGAGAGCTGTAGGATCAATTCTTTACTTTTGATGTATCAATTCAGATGAATAATAGTATGAGCATGGTTCAATATGTCTGAACTGGTGGCTATGGCAGGATATCCAGAGAACAGCTGATCTTGCAGATCCATTGTTCCACTTTCTGACTTATTAACTCTGCTGGCTTAATGACTCACAGTGCTCTTATCAACTACAGAACTTTCATACGCAACACACAAGCATTTTTGAATATTCATAACAGTTTTTTTCTTCATATTCAAGAATTCAATAACAGTACATTGTTTTAATGTGAGTCATTTACAGAGATCATTTTCATGGATTATTATAACTATACTATCTATAAGGATGATATATAAATTTGTATGAATGGATGGAAAATTTCAAAGTTGCAGCATGCAAAATTTCACTTTTATATTTTTAATATTGATTGTGAAAAACATGATACATTACTTTTTGAGCAATCCTAATACATTAGATCCCTCTACTTATATGATTTCAAGTTCTGCTGTTTTAGAAATATACAATATGCAAGTTTTTTATATGTATATTAAATTTCCATAAAATAAAACATTCATTAAACAATTTAATTTTTTTGCAAAAATATCATTTATGGCTTTAAATTTCCAAATCTATGCTTAAAGTATGCTCATAAATTTTATTTAGCCATTCTATTTATTAATGTGGGCATTCCTATTTATCAAATTGCTGGACTTATACATTTTTAATTTACACAGAAATTTTTGAAATGAATTAACCTCATAAGTTGTGATCTATTGTACTGTGTTTATAATAATTCTTTCTCAAACACAACTTACAATTCTAAAGACTATGCATCATATAAAAAATAGTACTTTTGTTCATTTTAAAGTGCTTTTATTCATGTTCTAATAGCAGAGAAAATTAATTATAAATATAAAATAAACCATAATTATATATATGATTATTGAAGAAAATTAAACTATATGACTACAAAGACACCAGACATTGTTTTTGATTGATTAAAGTGAATATCAGAGGGAACTAGATTGGAACTATACAGATGGGGAAACACACGTCAATGTGGATAATACATACTATATATAATATATGGAGGACTATATATGGAGTATATATGTAAGGTAATAAAATGAGTAACTAAGCATCATTTGTCATTTCATACAATCTGCATATTTTTTAATGTTACATGAAATATTATTATTTCATAATCAAATCATAAATTCAATATTCTTTTTTAGAATTTTAAATAAAAAATGGAATTTTCCTTAATAAATAAAATCTAATGAAAGGTAGAATAAATAAAAACATTAGGAAAAGAATTCTTTTTACTAACTTTATTTTTATATGATTAGTTTTAGAGATGTAAACTGTGTTTGAAGAACTTATAAATTGGAAAGCTTTTCTAGTAAAGTGTTTCAAAGTTAAAATAGAGATGCATTTTTAATTTTTAGTCATAAGTTGAATGGCCAGAATTTCAGAAAAAAAAAATTCTTGTAGATGCAATGCTATAGGGGATAGCAAATTGAAATTAGGGTTCCTAATTATCAAATTCTAACTTGATTATAGTTTTTAATCAACAGAAGAACTTTGGAAAATATAATGTTAAGTTATCAAGAATAATGTAAATTATATTTTTTAATTGTATTCTATAAGAAAATGAATTTTTAACATGATACATAATAAACATTATTATTGACATTATTAATTTTGTTGATCCACTTTTTTCAGTTTATTTAATGAATTAGAGGTGATATATTAAAAAATTTTGTTTCTATGATTTTGTATATTACCATTTTTATTTTAATTTTTGCTATGTTTGTTGGGAATGTTGTAATTTTTTATTTTTTATAGTAAGACCTTTTTTACTTTTATGGGCACAAAGAAGTGAATGGTATAAATGATTTATAATTTTTTATAAAATTATTAATATAAAAATATATATAGACTTAGCCTTCTTTAACACAAATAAATATTCAGCTTATAGTAGACCAATAACTTTCTATACATTATTGGTCATAAGCTAAATATTTATCTATATTAATTTTACTATGCTTAATATTTTTTTATTATATTAATATGAAGAATTTATATATTTTAATAAATAAATTCTAGTTGTACATAATGTACTGTTTAGAATTTATTACAGTATATATAATACAGTACTCTCACAACATACAATAATTAAAATAATAAATATTTTAATTAGATTGTGTTAAGAAAGAATAATAAAAAAAAAATAAATGTCTCTTGTTTGTCTTTGAATTAATAATTTAAAATAATGTCATAAACATAGAGAGTTATAAAATCAAAAATTACCTTTATATATGGATTATCAATTTACAACCACTACTTTATAATAATAATAGTAAAAATATAAATTGTTTCCTATAACCAATGCTGAATTTGTATCAAAATAAAAACAGATCATTAAAATTGAACTTAAAATAGAATCAGAGTATCATAACTTCAAAAATAGATATACAAAAACTTACAGGCAATGAAATTTATATTTTGCTTCCCAAATAAATAAGAGAACACTACCATAAACTAATCTTATCTTAAATAATGAATGAGAAGTTATTTTTTTGTATTCAATTTGTATGTCATTTTTGCATTCAGTAAAAGACTTAGTTTTTTAATAAAGCTGTTTTAATTATTCATTAAGTTACTATTATTTTTAAAATCATTAGTATTTAATTTTCTCAAAATATTACAAATAAGTTTTGAAAATAACAGATATAATGGCTGGCAAATAGAACATATTTACCAGCCACTAAGATTTTACAATTATCAACATCAAAAAAACTTCTAGCTAAAATTTATGATCTTCACAATTTGAAACTGATATCTGCGTAATAAAATGTGTGCCTTAGTTTTTTTATATAAATTTTGATATTAAATCAGTACATCATCATAATTTATTTTTTTTATAATATTCTTTGATCTCATAATTAAACTACATAACCCACTTGTTAAGTATTAACTTCTTTAATTTGATAGATTACAGAAATAAAAAAATATATTCTCAATGATTTTTCAATATTAATAGAATTAATGTGTAGTAAAGTGTATTAATCAGTCTAAAAACTATCAATATGAGAAAATATTTCAATTAATTTTTAAAATTTAATTTTTACAGAGAATACTATAATGGTAAAGTCCACAAATAAAAAGCAACTGATCATAATTTTATATTGTTTACACATATATCTATTGATCAATTTCTTTTGTTCAAAATTAAAAATTACTTAATTTTCATGAAAATGAATTTGATAAAAAATTTCAATAAAGAATTATGATCAATGCTTATTTTTGAAATTTTGAGTTAACATACAAACATTAAAATTTTAATATTAGTTTATTATATGTTTTCATATTATATGAAATTAACATAGAAAACAGTAATATTTTTAAAAACATGTAATAAACAAGAAAGTACTATTCAAAATATCATCCATTTATTATTTATTAACAGAGAAAATATTTAAAATAATTTAAAATATTTATCTTCAGGTGAAAAATAATTGCTTATTCTGTAAATACGTTATATAATAATAAAGTTAAAGGGAATTAAATGGAGAAAATGTGTATTTATTTCTTTATTAAGTTTTATTTATCAAAGAATGGCTTTATTTTGATATTAATTCCAATTATTTGTAATTATTAAATTATTGAATTGATAAATACTTTCTAGAATTTATGTAAAATTAATTTAAAAATTAATATATAATAGGTGTATTAATTTATGTAATGCAAATAAAATATCATAATTTATATTTGGTACTTTCAATTATTAAATCATATTAGATTTAATCAAGTTATAATAAAATCATATATTATTATTGTTTTTTTGCAATGAAACTTTTCTGTCATGATGCAATAAATGTACTATGTTATATAAAATAAAACAAAGATGAATACATCTTTATATTATTTTTTAATTTTGAACAGTCTGTAAAGTTTTGAATTAATGATTTGATTTATCATTGTTTAAATTATATTTCATTAAAAATTAAATCTATACATACACAGTTATATAAATTATAACTGAATAATAAAGATTATTTCCTATAAACAAATATTTTGTATTTATTTTTTATTATTGGGTTATAGAGACTAGACTTCAAAAAGGAAATTATCTTATGAAGAGTACTTGAGAAACAGATGTGATTATGAAAATATTTTCCTATCATTACATTTAGTAATCTTTTGAATGAATGCAAGTGCTTTAATATTTAAATTATTAAAATTCAAATAAATACATTTTAGCTTGAATCATATTTTATTTCATATGAAAGGATAAAGGATGACCATACATTGTAGATACTACACAGATTTATTTTTAGAAACTTATTATAATTTATTTTACATTAACAATGAAAACTATATTATTATATTAAATTATGAAAACATAATTTTCATATATTGTTAGTATGCAAATAATTACATTTTTTTAAAAAACTTTTTTCAAATATGACATAAAATTTTAATTTCTGGTCATTTATAATTTATATTAGAACTATATTTATAAACGTATATATTTTAATAACAGAATATATATATATTTTTTATAATTAAAAGTTGTTTTTAAACACTGTTTCCTTAAAAATAATTTTTAATTTTGATTTTTAATGTGGTTTTTGAAATATTGTATATTAAAATAAGTTATATACAATGAATTAATAAAATTTCATGTGATATATATTTGCATAAATTTTTATATGATCATAAAAAACATTTTTTTTTTTTGAATCAACGATTATTTAAAATTTATAAGATTACAATATTAAAAAATTACTTTGGATATTTTGAAACTATATAGCATAATTTTATTTTAAATATTTACTTAAATGTTGAAATAACTAAGCCATCTTAAGATTCGCGCGTTAGTTAAATTAATATAATGAACTTATATAACTTATATGACAAATATACTTTGGTGGAAATTATAGTTTATAATACTGTATGCTGTTTTTTTAATATGAAAATTTACGAAGAAACTGCCGTTATAGGCATGTTAATATGCATGTGTTTTCACCTTCGTAAAACTGGTATTTGCAAGACAATTCACTCAGCCAGTGTTTTTATTTTTTACGCGATGTGATCTTAATTAAACTAACCTCTTTCAAAAGTGTTAAGCTGTTTCCGATACAATGATAAAAAATGAAATTAATTCATAAAATATTTTGTAAATTCATTATTATTCTGGTGGAAACAATAGAAACTACTCTCACTTCTAACAAGCGCCACCTGCTTATAATCAAAATGTCAGGTAAACGATACCTGATCTTTTAAAATAAAAACAATTTTATGTAAATCTATACTATATCTCTCATTACTTTTATCGTACTAACAAAATATAATGATCTCCACTATAAATAAAATTCATTGAAATAAACAATTCTTTTATTCAGCGTGCGATTTATTTTAGTCACAAGTGGTTATGAATAGAAAGCTTCTATTTATGAACAATAAAGATAATGTCTCTTAATAGCTTGAGAGTTCTTAACTGTGATTTAACTCCAGAGATAATCATAGAATGTTTATTTATTGACATTACACGTGTTGATTGAAAAATAAAGAATGAAATATTGTTAATGAAATTGAAATTTTGGTTGGTTTTATTCGAAAAATTTAATTTATTTAAAAAAGAAAAAATTTCGAAAATTAACTGAATCGTAGATTTATTTGGATTTATTAATTTATAGTTAGATTTTTGAAAGGATATACGTCAGATTTTGATTAATTTTTATTATTTTGTACTTCATCGACATTTTGCTTTTTCTTCTAAACTAAAATAAAAAAGTTATATAAAATATTTGATGTATAAATTTACAAAAAAATTATTTTATTGTGCTTTATAAACGCTTTTAGAAAATAAGGAATCGCATGAAATGATTTTTATAGATTATATTATTTTTATACTTATTTCATTTTATTATTTATTAGATTTATAGAACCTTTATCAAAAAATGAATTCATATTTATAGAAGTTTTATAGAAGCATTATATTTATATATATGGCAACAACTTAAAAAAACAATTGTGGTTTAAAATAAAGATATCTTTAGTAAATAAAGTAAGAACAACACATTCATTTTAGATTAATCAGAGCTGTCAATTTGTACTGATTTTTTCTCTGACAGTGAGTGCAAAATGTGTTGTTTTTTTTTTTTTCGGCTCGCATTATATTCTGTAATGACAATCACTAAATTTAGAAGCTAAATACACAAACCAAGAAAGATAATACGTTTATAATGAATTATTAAATCTACGTCCAGATAATTTTAATAAACATATTTATTATTATTTTTTTTTTCTAACAATAAGATAATTTTTCGAATAATGAATTTTAATTTATAGAATTGAACAATATCAATTCGTTTAACATTTTATTCTTTATTTCTCTATAACCGTATAATATAAATTAAATAAATGCTTTATGATTATCTCCCGGTTAACAATGCGCAAACTATTAAGAGAGCCAGGGAATCTATCTTTATTCTTCTTAAATAGAAGCTTTCTATTTATAAACACTTGACTAAAATAAAGTGCAAAATAATAATTAAAGATAGAACAGAAATGGGAAAATAAAATAATAAAAGAAAGCGAAAAACTCAGTCAATGTTATTTATAATGAAGATTATCATATGCTGATTTAATCAAGAAGAATATAAGAGAGAATATATGGCTTTTTTAGTGGTTTAGAAATCAATCTTTTAGGTGACATTTTAATTCTTTTTGCACTCGTTCCAAATGAATTTTTTTTTTTTTTTTTTTGCGACGGTCTGAAGAATGGTGAATTTTTGCAAAACATTATTTCTTGAATTAATTTCGTTAATTTTATTATATTTGCATATTTAATCTTAAAGATAAATGTAAATATGCTAGAATATAATTACATCGAATTTTCAGTATTAAACTAAATAAATATTTTTCCCAGCAGCACTCATTCAACAATATAGCTGTTGTATTACTTTCCAGCAATACAATATTACTCAGCCTATTATAAATGACTTGCACTTAAAATACTATACAATTAAATTAATTATAAATATAATTTAAATTTAATTCAATTTATTCAAAAATTATATATAATGTTAGCCAATTTTTCTCCAAATTTTTCAAAATATTTTAAAATATCAATTCCTAATTTGTGATAACAAGTTCAAGTCTACGTTTGCGGATCTGTTATGAGTTCTTTATGATGTTTCTCATAAAAAAAAAAAACAAAATTCTTCAATAAAAATATTAGCACTATACTTACTACAATATCAATATTGCAGTAATATCATTAACAACCTTAGATTAATTAACTATATTCGAAAATATAAACGAATGGAATGTGCTATATAAATTTTAATATTGCAAAATGATTTCTTATCATATATTGTTATTATTTCAGTTAAGTTTCAAATGACAGTTAATAAACAACTTGTTAGCGGTTTAATTAATTTCTGAAAATCAGTTGAAATCACTAAATATACGCTGCATATAAACTGATTCCTTAGTATATATTGTACAATACTATTATATATGAAAAAACAACATTCCACAGAAGACCGTTTTGCGAGTCATAACTATCAAATAAACAATTATAAAAAATTCATTGAAAGTATTTCAATATCATCACTCAATAATTCTTTCCTTCATAATTTATAACATGTAAATTATAATTGGAATTAGCACAAATGCTGTGTTTTTTAAATACTGTATCAAGATTGATATATAATCGTGATTAAAAAGATCAGAAATGCATGAGAGAAAGATCCTGTTATTAATTAATAATTGAGGATAAATCGAGATATGCTATGAAATAATCAGATTTAATTGGAACCGTGAACATATTAGTTAATAGAAGAAAAATTATAAATTAAAAAAAAAAAGAAAATTGAAATATGATAACAAACAAAATATTATTTTAAAATATTTGTTTTGCAAATTAATAATTGTTAATGGAAAATTTATCGAATTTATGAAAAACAATACGGAAAAAAATGCATTCTAAACAGAAAAAGTTCTGAAGGTAATTTATATTAAGATTATTCTGTCAATAAATTTATATTTTAAAAGAAAATAATGATTTCACTGGTATATATTTCGCTGAGGTCGATCTTATATTTAACAAAATTTGATAGTTGTGTTTCTCTTATTCATAAACCATAAAATTTAAAAAAAAATTTAATAGGATTTATGTTTCCAATAAAGATTTTGATCATTAAATTAAAAGAGTGTTAGTAATATTAAAATCCACTTTTGATTATTCATGAATGTATTGTTTGTTTTGCAAGTTATTGGTGCATGCTTTTTGCATATTTTTTCACGAATTTTCATTTATGAAAGTTATGTTATATTGTATTCATGTACAGCCCTGCTCATGTTTAGACTAATGCAGTATATTTCTGCAGTAGTTCAAGTTAGAATTTAAAATTACAATAGATATTTTGATACATCTATATAAAGCGTTGCTTAATAATTTGATGAAATATATAAAAGATCTTAGAAATTGATATTTTGTTCGTTTGTAGTCCATTACGTTACATCGCATATTTCAGAGTATAGTATAGGATTATTTTATTCCTTTTTAACAGACATAGCTAAATAATTTTCGTTAAATGCCAGATTAAAATTGAAAATTATTTTATGGACCAATAGGAATAAGTTTAATAAAACATTTACCAATAAAAAATATTACATATGATAAATGTAATTGCATTTTATTAAAATCTTATCAGTATACATTCATTTATAAACAAAATTATTTATTAATTTAATGTGATAAATATGATTGTTTCATATTGTTTGAAAATTTTTAAAATGATTATGCTTGCTTAAAAAAAAAAAAAAAAAAAAAAAAAACTGAAATTTCAGGGAATGGATAAATGCCTTTCATGGATAAATGCCGCAGTTAAATTGATCATGCCTGCTTTATATTTTATAAATTGCTTCATTGCTGATTATTTATATTTTTCTTATATAAACAAAAAATTTCATTTCTTCTATTCCAGTTATTTAATGATGTAGTAAATTTTTCTATAAATCCATTAAATACATACTATTCTTGTCAGGCCTATATAAACAAATATCAAATTTATTTTTAAATGAATAAACTTTTCACACAGTATTAAATTTTAAGCATTTCATAATTCATAGAAATTTTTAAGATATAGTTTCTAAAAATATCAGGTTATCCCAAAAGTAATATCCTTAATGCTAAAAACGATATTACTGAAAGGATATAAATCACTTGTTAATTTAATCAAATATATATTTTTTCATTTGAACCAATAACATTCTTCCAACATTATGAAAGGATTTAAAAATTCATGTTTAGACAAGCTGAGACACGTTTGAATAAATACAGAATAAAAAAAGACATTACTTTTAGGTTGACTTGATATTTGACATTTTTCCCATCATAGGGAATAACGGAAATCTGAACGATCTTCTATTCTTTTTTAAGCCGCTTTTAAACCATCATTACTGTCGGCGGGCTATAGGCCGATTAGTAATCTCCAGCTGGAAATGCCCGCTAGGGGTCGCCTACACCAGTATGTGACCGATTTTTCTTTTATTCCTTTCCAAAGCTTACGTCTCTTTCTGTTCATCACAATCGCCACACTTACGGAGAATTGCACTTTAGATAAAGGAAAAATCTAAACAGATTGAGCCCAAATCTTTCCAAAAACATTTAAAGGAGTCGATATGGAATTAAATCGGGATTCTCCAGATGTAAGCCAATGCTTTACTCAGCGGCTATCCGGCCAACATTCCTAGAGATCGCGAAATTTAACTTGCCAAAAATAAAAAAAATTTTTTCGTAAAAAGTTTAAGATTTTTAAACATTTATTTAATCCGAAAATATTGCACCCTTATAGAAATTAATCAAAAATATATTATATATTAACAGCAATACTGTATACTAACTTTTAATATTTTATTATAGTAATTAGCATTTTATCGATCAAAGTAATAATTAGTATTTTTATCATATAAATTATTAATTTATACATAATGCTTCGGTATTTTAAAAGCAAATAAATCCCACATGAAAGTTATCGTCATAAACAGTGCCGGATTAATACCCTTAGATGCCCTAAGCACTAACTAATTTTGGTGCCCCCTTACATTTATAATTCAAAATATTAAAACAATAATAAATCATAAAATAAAATTTATCTATCAAAAATTCAAAATTAAACAAAATTTACAGTAAGAAGGAAAATAATAATTATTTCTGTATGCTTCCATTTTATTTATGGGGCAATAATTTTCTCCTACTTTTTTCCCATGCAAAGTCTTTGATCAGATCTTTATGATTAATCTGACGTAACACGTCTGCTTCTATACATAATAAAGATAAGGCATCCAGCCTGTCTTGTTGCATAGTAGTTCTAAGGGGATTTTTAATATATTTCAGCCGAGAAAATGAACGCTCAGCTGAGCAGTTTGTGACCATTAATGTTAAAAATATACGAAAGGCAATATCTACATTTGGAAATGCACACTCAATATTGTCTTCTAAAATTATTTTATAAAGTTCAGCATGACTGAATCTTGTTTTTACATTTTCTGTTGCACTGAACTTATGGTGTACATATAAATGAAATTGCTGAAGTTCAACTGAGAAATTACTGTTGAAGTCCTCTGGGTAAGCATCAATCAATTTCTGACAGCATTGAGAATACTTTTCAATGTTAGAAGATAATGAAGTGACATTATATGGCACATCACTTAGAAAAGAAAATCTCTCTGCTATTTTTTTATATATCTCCCCTTCTTTTCATCTCACTTTCAAGTTTGTCAAGAATTGTGTAAAAGGTGCTGATACGAAATTTATCTCTGGCATTCAGATA
>WUQG02302933.1:0-19327 GCA_011317285.2 Androctonus mauritanicus | reverse complement strand
TATATTTGTGGGATACTTCCATCATCAGATATTTGTTTTAATGTTCCCCAATTTAATGCTAGAAAATGTCATTTTTTCCATATCCCAAAGTTCCGTACTGTTAAATATAGAAATTCTTTTTTTTCTTAGGGCAGCGGAGAACTTTAATTTGTATGCTGCTTAATTTTTTTTTTTTTTGTTTGTTATTGGGGATTTTTTTTTATTTTGGGTGCTTTCGCGATACACGTCTTATGTTTTGTAAAATGAGAGTTTGTATTAAATAAATAAATAAATATGCATTATATTGTATAATTGCATATGCAATTATGCAATATGCATATTGCAATATTTATTATATTGCATTATATAATGCATATTATATTGCAATACTTAACCAACATGGCGCCAGTTTTCTTAGCGTTAGACTGGATATGCGCACTCTAGTTATATATTATATCTTTATGGGATTACCAAACTTTTTCGTAAGCGGGCCAAATTTCCGAAGTATTTTAAAAAAGTATGGGTTGGCGGGCCGCACACTATATTAAAATGGGTAAGACAAATTATCACTACATTTTTATTAAAAAAAATACCTACTCGATAAAAGCATTATAAAAATGTAGTTATCTTTATTAATAATAGAAGTATTCAATTAATTTTCACCAATACAATTTTTTTAGTACAGAACAATAATATATTTCTTTGATCTTTAAATATTTTAAACAAAATTACCATTTCCTTACAAATTACAAATTCCTTACTCGAGTGGGACTTTGAAAACTGCTTTTTATCTGACGATATATTCTTCATACTGGGCTCAAAAGATGTTGTGTTAATTTGAAATATCGACAACAATTGACTATCAGTTATTCTTGATCTTTAATTTTGATAAATATTTAAGTGCAAAATTGAAAATGTTTTTTCACAAATATATGTACTTCCTAATAAGGAAGCCATTCGATACGCGTGTTTTAATAACTCGGGATGATATTCGTCTTCTATTGACAGCTTTTTATAAAACTCATCTAGGCTATTATCAGGATAAAATCTTTTTATCTCACTATTCTCTTGTCAATTAATCAACTCGAGTTGCAAATTTAATGGTGCAGTTTCGGGATTAAAAAAAAAACAAAAAAATGAATCTTCAAATTAATATAGATAGTTCTTTCTCGTAATTTTTAAAATCTAAAAAAACGCTTATCAAATTCATCTAACAATCTTTGAAATGTATTACTATACTTTTCTGAAAATTGTATTGATTTGAGCCAGCAACAGTTCACGGGCCATATGAAACGGTCTTGCGGGCCACACTTTGGTAACCCGATGCAAATGAAATTGGTTTAAATAATATAATACATAAAGTAAACAGTATATATAATATTATTCAGTTTGACATAGAAAATGAAAGAAACCAAAAAATTTCTTATTTAGACATCACAGTAATATATAATAATAGCAAAATTATTATTTAGAAATATATTAAACCATGTCATAACATCAAGACAATAAACTATAATTTGTATTGTCCAAATTACATTGTGCATAATGTTTTCTAAATGGAATATAAAAAGTTTTATGCAGAATTATCCACAAAGAACAACAAAATATTAGAATTAGAGATAATGGATGTGCCTGGTATGGGGGACAAGAAGACATATCCTTGAATTATAGTTTAGTTTAGCACTGTAATTCAAGGAGTTTATCATAGGGGACTTTCCTCTCAAATGTTTTACAAGGAGACCATAATTAAATTTCCCCTATTTGAAGTCTTCTGTAATCTGATCTAAAAACCAGAATAGTACCAAATTTGACAGGATAAAAAAGTTCAGTTCAAAAAGTTGCCAACAGAGAAAATATGGTGCTGTGCAATGTAAAAAAGTGTGAAATTGGACAGACAGATGAATAACAAATGCTTAAATGAATGATTATCTTTGTGTTGCACATATGATAATGCAGGAATAAAATATTTAATTATCAGTTTAGTTTAGCACTGTAATTCTGAGAGTCAGTAGAGTGTAAATATTATTGGAAACTTGGTGCTGAATTCAAACACATTGAGCTCACCCATATGCAATAGGGCTTAGTTCAATGTAATTATTATTCTCATGGATTGGAAATTGCATTCTTTATTTGCAATTTATGACATATGCAAAACAAGTAATTTTTATTTCTAAATTTATTGACTATATAGATTCTTGCAATAAGTCTCAAACGGAATTCCTTTTTATTTTCTATCTTGTTGAAAATGTTTACACAGCATTCTAAACAGCAGAATGTATAATATTTGCAGGAATATTTCCAACATTCTGTGCAAAGTTGTCTTTTAAAGCTGACAAGTTTGAGACATTGCACTGCTACAATTGCCTTTAGGTAATCCCACAATCAAAAATCACATGGCATGATATCAGGGAAGTGAGGGGCTATGCAAAATTGGAAAGCAGCAATTAATCACACTATCTTCTGTGAAAGGATGCTGTAAAAGCTGCTGTACCAATCATGCAATATGGGAAGATGCTTCATCTTGCATAAAAATGGTGTCGGGCAGACATCCACTGCGTGATCACCTTTGTCCTGCCCTAACTATTGGGTTCCTGAGATAGAACAGTGACATATTCTCCTATTGGTGATTTTTTGAACTAAACTTTTTTATGAAATCCTGCTTTCCAAGTCTTAATTAATCTCTCTTCAAAATTTAATGCCATTCATTGTTAGATCAGGCTACAGAAGGCATGAATATGGGAAGTTTAATTATGACCACCCTTATTTAAAATTTCATTTAGATTTTGTGATTTAAATTTGACTGAATAAATAATGAAATATAGTGTGATACAAATATTGATCTAATCTCTTCATTGTAAAAATTAACAAATATATTACACTAAATAAGTATTTTCAATATCCTTGTATCTATGTTTTCATCAAGTGAATGAGTGGCTGGAAGAAAATATCATTTCATAACAAATAGATAATAGTAGTGAAAAAACAGAAATCATGAATAGACAGAAATGATTGAAAAAGGGAGATTTTGTAAATACAAATGACCAAAGGAGTTAGAATAAAGTGATGATGACATAAATAGAATGAGATACAAATACAGACATCCAGATACCAAAAAGATTAAAGGTATAGGACTTACTACTAAGGCAAAAACAAAAAAATGGAATATGCAGATGCATAAACAGAGACAATAAAATAAATAAATAAAATTACACTTTAAAATTATTATTTACAAGACACAAAAATTAGAATTCAATTTGTTGAAACTTATTGCATTGAATTCTTACATTAACACTGCTTAAAGTTAATAAGAATTGTGGGGAATCGGAGACGCAATGACTGTGCTCTGCGTTTCGTCGTTCTCCACCGGTGGTTGTAACCGCAGTTAAAATAATATAAGAGAGAAATCGGAGAAATAGAGGGAATTTGACGGTCAGAAAGTAAGACCTTTTCATAATAAACATGGTGGAGTATGACAGCACACCCCATCGTATTTCGATCAACTCGCGATCTCCTGTCCCAATGGTTATTTATTGCGCAAACACATGCAAGTGTCAGGCAATCGACTGATATCCGAAACAACCAAAAGTTAAACATTCTTTCTCCCTGGGAGAAGGAGAGGGAGAAAGGTCACGTTGGGTCACGGATATTTAAGAGGGACACCGGCTACGATCCGGGCCTTCATTAGTAGACCTGCCCGTGATCCCCGTATCTTGCAGTTCTTCACTTTTACTTCAAGCCAACTTCGATTTTCCCTTCTGCTGTATTTTGCATTCGTCTTCTGTCTTCCAGAAAGTTTTATACTGTAGTTGTGTTTGTGTGCCTATTGTGTATTTGTGCTGTGAATCTAAGGACTAAAGACTTCTTAATTAAAGGACTAAAGACTGTGTCTTCTGTGTTCGCTACCTCGAAGGTCACATCAAGAACCGCCTCGTTCAAAACCCAGGTAACCATCTCTTGACGGAAATTGTAACTTAATATAATGGAAATCTCTCACGAAATAAAAGGAAGTTGTTCTAACCAAGAACATAGTCTTGATCGATTTGCCTGAGCCTCATTACCCGTCCTTACACATGCACCTTAATACGCAAATTTAGGCCATCGTCTGACATTTATCGTCCTCGGTCTTATCCGCGGGCAGTCTAGGTGATGGCGCGGGGAGAGCCTTACAGAATTTAATGCAATAAGTTGCAATGTACTGGGGCTCCTAATCACCCATTCATGAGAATAAAAGTGTAAATGGGCAATAAAATTAAACTTTTAGATTTATTGGTACTTTCAATAAAATTAATATGTAAACGTAAAAAAAAAACATGATGTGAAGAAGTGATTAATCAACAAACTTTTGAACATTATAAGCATTGAAAAGCATTTCAATATATAAATGATAATTAATTGGTAAAAACTGTACAATATGAATTAATGAATTATTTATTATTAATCAACATACGTTTTCAAAATTTCTTTGTTGAGAAGTATTTTATAATTCATTTCAAGCCAATTATAAAACAATTCTCAACAAAACGCAAGGAAAGAATGTCATGGAAAAGACATCATTTTTATATTGGCATGAGTGAAAGACAGTTCAAATGCTTCTGTCTCATTGTGCTGCAAAACCGATTCTTTATAAGTATCAATTCCGAAAATGAGCATTTTCCTGCATAATTGATCCCATCATACACATGAACACTCTAATAGCAATTTTAACATTAGGAAATACAGATTTCAAATTGTCCAAAATTAATTTGATGGTAACAGAAGTTAGAAAATTACAATTTATAATAAAATAATGAATGTAATAAGTACATACATTATTTTAAGATATGTAAAAACATTTGTCGAATAATAATAATAATATCTCAAAGGCTATTTTCCATGAGCTTTAGTCCCTTTTTCAATTATTTTATAAGTGAATTCAAACTGATAATCAATATTAATCAGTTGGTGATGAATTCACCAAAAGGATTCTAGATTATGGGCAACTGCATAGTGTGCCTATGCATTAAGATGCTATCATCTCTTAATAACTTAATATACTCTTTCTAAAACATTCTATATTAGAACATTATATATATTTTGAAAATTATATTTTATATTATTTCAAACAATAAATAATTGACCTACCTGTAATATAGTTTTCTGTCTATCAGCACTTTCTTTATTAGAATTTTCCAATTGTTGTTTTAAATGCTCTGATTGAGATTTTTCTTTTATTATTTCTGCTTTTAGGTTTTCTACATCTTTTCGAATGTAAGTCAAAGAAGCATTTACTAATGATAATTCTGCTTGCTTTTTATGCAGTTCTTCAGTAAGTGTGGCAACTTGCTTATGAAGATTTTCATTTTCTTTACTAATTAATTAAATCAATCATAAAAATATTTGTAATTTAAGGAAAGAAATTTACATATTAAACTATAATTAAATTACAAAAAGAATGAAAGTGCTACTCAAAAAGAATGTGTGTGTATCTATAATAAATGCTTCTCAAATAGTATAATTTTCTTTTCTAGATACTATTAGGATATACTTTTGACTTAAGTATCATTAAGCAGATAAATTTTTGTTGTGTCACGTGCATTGATAAACTGCTGAATAAATGTGTGTCAAACTTATATGATTTTTCAATATGAGTGATAAAAAATAACAAAGAATTTGTATAAACTTTTAAAGTTAATGAAACTACAGCAAAAACATGAAATGATACAAACAACCTTTGTTGAAAATGCTTTATCCCAAATACAAACCTACAATAATTTTGAAAACTACAAAATAGTAAAACTTCTATGAATGGTAGATTGTATTCTGGATTACCATTAACAAACAATATCAATAAAAATGTTCAGAGTGCCAGATTTGATTCAAGTCAGACAAAAGAAAAATTCATGAATTAAGCAAAAACTGAATTCTCTCGCTCTAAGATATAATCAAAGGATTTTATCACAAGATTTGAACATGCAAATAATTTTGCTAAATTCAATCCTCATCTGCTCCTTGATAAACAAAAGGAAAAACTAATCAAGTACACATTTCACATAGTAATACAAAATAACTGATTTTGTGTCAAAGGTAATAATAGATGATTTATGGGCTTATGAATCCAATCCCAAAATAAAGCAGCAGTCATCAAAATAGAAATCTCTAATCTCTATGATCCAAAAAGGCAAACTTGTTCAATCCAATTTGGAAAGTATCTTTTTTGTTTTTTTTTGACAGTGAGAGATTGTCAATCACAAATTATTCTTTCTGAACAAACTGTCATCTTTTAAATCTATATTTTTCTAATACCAACCCTAGAAAAATATCCTCCAATGCAAATGCTTCAATAATCTTCTGGCTATTTTAATCCAATTTAGCCATAATGGTCAGAAGCTAAAAGCTACATAAAGTGATCTCAGAGTTGTTTGGACTTGGATGCTTTGTTCATGTTAGAGTTACTGAAATTTGGATGTTTTCAAAATCTTAAGCTGACAAGCTGATAGTAAAGAAAAGCTTGGGAAAGTTCAAGTAGCCAAACATTTTTTTGATAAATATTATTTTTAATTCATTTGCTTGAAAGTCCACTAATAACTGGTTAATTTAATTATGGCTATAATTAACAATCTGTGCTTTATTTTTATGTCATGATACATAATCTATTTGAAGCAAACTGCATCAAATACAAGATTTATAAAAATAAAATAAATGTGTGTAATAGATAGTTGAAAAAGCAAAGAAGCCTAGCATATAATACCTAATAATAATCAAAAAACAAAACTGTAATTGATAAAACCAAACAAAATAACAACAGCAACATTAATTCCATTAAAAAAATGCAAATGTAAAAAGTTAATTTGTAAAAATAGTGTAAAAGATTATAATAGAAAAATTATGCCTAAAATATCACTATCTAATAAAATAGTGATATTAGATTAAATATCTATAATAATTAAAATTCTTTCCAAATAAAATTTTATAAAATGATAAAAACAAAATGATTAAAAAGCCATAAATGTTTAGCAATAAAATAAGGGTACTTTATTAAAATGTGCTTCAAAGTAAGCTCACAGTTGCAAAGATCATGAATCAATTACTCTTCACTTATCAACAATTGACAAATTAGGACATTAGATTGTGTCCTAAACAATGTCTTTCTAGGAGTGTTTTCTTTATTCTATTTCTACAATAGTTATTTTCAAATACTAGAAAACTGATCTGATATTGTGAAGCAGTGGAATTTGCTACAGACTGGTCATTCCATGTTTGTTGTTAAAATTCTAACAACAGCTGCAGTATTTACTTTAATAAAAATAAACAATAAAAATTTTATAATCTCTATTTTGACTCATGCATTTCATAGAATTTTTGTTGTTTAATAAATTTCTTAAGGGACAAATTCAACAATAGTAAAGCTTGAGCTTTGATCATTCATTTATTTACAAGACAATTCAAGCTTCTTGGATTGAGCTGACTTGAAAAACTCTTAAGTCATATAGAACAAATGAGTAAAGAATAACTGCATGCTGTTATGTGAATGCTAAATATGAGAGAGGAAGGCTGAGAAAATAATGGAGAGGATAAGCAAATGAGTATTTGAGGATGTACAATTTGATAAATGAATATGAGAATGATTACACAGGAAGCTTATATAGCATGTTAGGATTAATATGTGTGACACTGTTTAATGAATAGGTGATTTTTCTTTGAGTACTGCCCATCTCTTTTAATAATCATATGGATGTAATATTTTTGTTATTGTTGAATAAACTGCCAATTAGCATTATTATATGAATGCACTACAACATCTATGAAAGATATGATCAAATCATTTTAAGAAATGTCAACAAGAATAATAATTGCTGCACAATGAAAATATATCTGTGTGTACTGTTTTTTTTTTGTAAAGATTTTTTTCTATCATCATGCTTGTAATTTCAAAATTTTTTAACATACTTGTCTTAGCTATCTGAAATTGCTATTTTTTTACAAAAATAATATGATATGTTTAATTAATTTTTGATAATATTGCAGTAATTCTCAATTAAAATTTCAACTTTTGACAGAATTTCTAAAAGCATTTGACATCTGTCATGTTTCATAATTTTTTGCACATGCTCAATATTTGCATTATTTGTTGGCATTGATACGTAGCCACTATGCACAGGCCACATTTATATTTTTGGAGGCCCTAGGCATATCATCATTATGAGGCCCCAAAAGAACAAGTCTATTTCAGTTAATCAAATTCATATATATATTTTTTTAAGTTTATTGAAAATAAAAGTCAACATTTCTATAACAACTCCTTTTGATAAAATAAAAATAACACAGCATTGATTGTTAACACAGCGACAATAACATAACATTATTGTACATATATTTACATTAAAAAAATATAAACAAAAATTAGCTCAAATTTAAATTATAAAAAATAACTAAAAGTTTTTCTGATTTTGGTTTTAGAAATATATCTATAATGCCATTATAATTAATCAAATCCATTAGATCTAATTCAATGCATACTAGAGACAGTCCTTATTTTATTTTGATGCAAGTTGCTTCTTAATTAATTTTTATTCATTTCAACATTGAGAACGAGTAGCACTTGCATTTGAAAAGCATTATCAAAAATATTTTAAAAACTGTTCCTACATTCAGAAAACAGACCTTAACCATCATTTATAAATTTGTACATTTTTTTAATTGTACTTTCTTCCTTTATTATTATTATTATTAAAAATTGCTTAATTTCATCAACAAATTTTTAGGTTTTAAAATGTAGCCCCCATGGTGGCCCCATAGGGAGTGAGGCCACAACTTGTACCTAATGCACTTTATGGTAAATGTGGCCCTGACTATGCAGATCAATAATGTTGCAACTGTCATAAATATTTTTTTTTTATAGCCATGCTATCTTACTTAGAGACTGATATTATTACTACCTGTAATAATGTCATTCTCTGATGCTAATTTCTGAAGCAAAATATAAAATTTTATATGTTGTTTTACTTTTAGACATTTACAACTATAATATGACTATATGCACACTACAAAAGATTCTAAAATACTTGAATGTTATAACATGCTTCGCAATATGAATACAAGAGCAAACATTTGCCAATTTATAGAATACTGATAACTGCCAATTCTGAAAACATTTTAAATCTATCTTATAAATATTGCTGTTTTTAATTTCATTATAATAATTACATAATAATATATGTGAGTTCATGTTATGTAATATTTCTAGGAATGTACAATAAATCTTATGAAGGTAAAAAATCATCTATATTCAAATTTACATATTTAATAATTCTTGAATAAACAATGAAAACATACACTTATCCCTCTTTTTTACATGATACATTGGTTTTCAAAAATATCCTGTAAATGAAAATTGTATAAATTGAGATAACAAATATGTCTCAATTTACATGATTTCCACTTATACGATATTTTTGCAGAACTAACCTACTATTTAAAAAGAAGAATAAGTCTATGCAGTGATAAAAGATTTCAGAAAAAAATATTAAAAAATAAACATTTATTATCTCCAAGCAGGAAGACTGTTAATTTTGGGAGCCCTGGGTTAACACTATTTGGGAGCCTACTGAATTAACCCAAATTAACCTAAAATGAGAGCTACGTTAAGTTAATATACTTTAGAGGAGCTAGACTTACACTCCGATTCCTCTGTTGCCACATTATTTGCATAATTAATAAATCACAAAGTATATTTTGATTTTACCGACTACCGACAGAGTTGTATTTACTATTTACTGTCATTTAAAACATTGATATTTATTCATATCCAACAGTGTTGCAAAGCAACGGTTTAAACTTTATCTAGGTACAAAAATATTGTGTGTAACTTATTTTTTCTTAAAGTTTTAATTTAGATTGTTTTTATTTTTATTTTATTTTTTGACTGTGAAGGGGACCCTGTGAATGGGGCCTTGGACTGCAGCCCAAGACCATGCCTAAATTCACCCCTGCCAACAACAACAAGCTGAGATATTTATATAATTTTTTAATTAAGAAAGTTATATTTAAATCATTACCTTAGTTGTTTATAATCTTCAGGACCCATTTTATGAGTTTGTTCCAACAATTGATTTGTTCTTGTTTGCCAACGTTTCACTTCACTACGAAGTGCAATATTTTCAGCACTTAGAGCATCTACTTGAGAGCTTAATTCTATCTTTAATTCTTTAATTGGTCCCATTTCTTTATCCATTTGTTCTATCTGTTTAATAAATATAAATTTAGAGACAATTCAAATATATTAAAAAATACATGTAGCTAGTTATTTATATATAACATAAAAGGATTTTGGAATTGATCTCTTTTAGAATTGAAATCATAAAAAAATCTAAATCTTGCTATACAAAGACTGCAATGGTATATTCTCTCCTCAAGAAAACATCCACCTAATTTTTTAATTAGTCAATGACAGAGTGATATAACTCATGTGAAATGATTTTTATGAGTTATATCACTCTGTCATTGATTAATTAACCTGCCATTACTTGAATGGGGAATGTCAAGCAGTTTTTATATTCCAATGGTGACCAATATTATTGATTTTTTTATGTTATTATTTAATATATTTAATTTTATTGGATATCAATTAATTTTAGTTATTTTAATTATTTATATCAAAGTTAATAGAAATATGTTCTTTTTTTATATCATTTATCAAAATAATTTTAATTTAATCTGTTTTATTAGTCACAGTGTTTTCACAGTGAATATTTATATACAGTAAACCAGTAAATGTCTAAGCTGGACACTGTACAAGTCAGAAATCTGCTCAATACAGAAAATATTATTATTCCCAAATAACTTCCATAGAAATATCAAAGAAAATATCTGTATAATGCAGAAACTGTCTAATGTGGAAACAAAGTATTTTAAAATTCCACTAAACAGAAAAAAGCATCTGTATAAGATGGAAAAATAATTTTTTCATTTTATAAAGAAAAAATGATTATGAATTTGAAATTATTGGCCATCCTCAACAAGGAATGGAAAAATTTTCTAAAGTATTGCACCTTGATGAAATTCAGATATTTATAGAATAGCTTGAAGACATTAATATGCAGATAAATGCTGAAGAATGTATCAATATTGATAAAATCTTTTTAACAGAGGCAGGTTATCAAAATGTGAGTGATTTGATCCAGCCAAGAACTGAAGAAAATTTAAAAAATGAAGATGTCAGCAATGAAAAAGGTTGGAAAGAGATTTTCCAGAAACAGAAAAAATTTTGCTGATGCTACAAATAAATTGACTGTGTTAGAAGAATTTTCTGAACATTTCAGTTGCATGCACATTACTGAAAAAGTTTTGCAAATATGTACAATGATGGAAAGAGAAGCATGTTTAAGTAAATATGCAAGACAAAAAACTTTTTGACAAAATGTGGAAATTGAAAGAAACTTTTGTAATTTTTGTATACAATTAAAGTGAAATTTTAAAATAAAACTTTTAGTTCAGTCCCAATTGTTGCATGTTTTTCTAATACAGCATTATATGTCTAGTTTAATTGCTTTTCAAAAATATCCTATGCATTTTATTATATAGGATAATACAGTAATTTGATGCTGTATTTTATTTACATATTAGCAAAATATATATTACTGTAATAACAATTTATTGAAAATACATTAGATTTTTTTATGCCAGAATGAAATTTGTATAAACTAGAAAACTATCTAAGCCAGAAAACTTTGCTGGTCCTTTGGGATTCCAGCTTAGACAGATTTTACTGTATAATGAAAAATAACTTATATTTAAACATATGATTACTAAAAAGTTTATTTTTAATAGTCTGTATTGATTAAATAATAAATACAAAAAAATATTTATTGGCAAACATTTTCTTTGTATAAAATTAGAAAATAAAGTTTTAAGAACAATAGGCAGTAATCAGATTGGAATAATTTATAGACAATGAAAAAATATTAAGGAAAGAAAAATGTTCTAACTTCAAGAAACTACAGTTCAAAGCAATAGAGTAAGCAACCTTGACAGTACAGGAACTATAATTTGAATTGGCAGCATACAGATTAAAGGATTAGATGGCTATGTTCTTGAAGCTATTTGTTTGAAAGTTTTTCCAATGAAAAAACTAAGGCAGTTAAGTTGACATTTCATATTAATGATGTCCTTATTGAGAATATAACAAGTTTTTGGGGCATCTCAGTTTACAATCTAAGTTTCAATGTTAAAAAAATGGAAGATCTACACCAAGAAAAAAAATACAAAAGAGTAGAGGATCATATTAATTGACGAATTTGAAGGTATCAGTATAATCAATAATAAGGTTAATACTAGGATAGATCTAAAGTCTTTAAGATCCTTATAGCTTATAAGATCCAATAATCTTACTACATGCATAATTCCTCTTAAAATTCATCTGGTGATGATCTAACAATCTTACAGCTGAAACTTAAGGGAAATTATACAAGCAAGAAGTTTATTATTTCCTCTGCATATTTTATTTATGCCAAAGATGAATGTCCATATTTTTATGTAACTGATGGTTAACATTAATTTAATGAGTTCTTTGCTCAGTGATTCTGAAGTGAGATTCAAATAAGCTACTATTTCTAATTAAATTTACACACAAAAACTTTGCACAAAATACTTCATTCTTAGATACTTTATAATATATTGGCTGATTTCATATTTTTATTTAAGCTGTTTATTGAATTTAAATGATGATTAAGATATTTTTATGAACAAAATTCTTCTTATTTTATATATATTAAAAAGTTTTGAAACAGTTTCATAAAAAAGTAAATTGAAAAACTTAAAGAATTATAAAATAAATATGAAGATAAAATATTTAACAATACAGGTATCCCTTAATTTACAAAGGTAACTGAGATCTTAAAAATGTTGCTGAATGAAAATTTGTATATTAGAAACTCATTTCTTATTAATTTCAATGTAAAAATTTCTAATCAGTTCTTGGATACTAAAATATATATACATACATATTTACTGATATTGAAGCATTCCAAAACTATCAGTAAAATACAATAGTTAATGATAGTTAAATAAATAAATATTAATCTATTTCTTGCTATTAAATGTTAAATTTTTTCCTTAGAAAGACGAAAATACTTATCAAAAAATAAGATTTCATACATTTGACTGTTTTATATTAGAAAATAATAAATTTCAAATAACAATGAATATAATAAAATTAAAACATTTTATTAGCTACTACAACATATACTTTAAACACTTTACTGTTAATGGGTTAATGAAAAGAAGATTATATATTGCTTCTAATTATATTTTAATTAATTTAGAAGATATTAAAATATTTATTTAAAAGAATTTAGATAAATATTAAATGTCATTATTATAAGTTTAAACTAATTTTGGATAAGTTAAATACCTTATTTTCCAATTCCATTTGAGTTTGGACTAAACTTTCTTTTTCATCTCGAAGCAATCGATTACTTTCACTTAAAACATTAAACATTTCTATTTTCTTCAGTAGTTCTGCATGTTTAACTTCAGTAGAAGCCATGGTCTACAAAAAGAAAATTTTTTCTTATGTTAAAGTCTATACATCAGTTTATTTCAAGTAATACTCAATTAATGCCATAGGTGTGTATTTGAGTTTTAGTTTAAATCAAAATAATTAAATTTTATATATCTTTTTAAATTTTACAACTGTTAAAATAAATAACAACTGACAGTTCCTGTATTTGAATAGTAAATATTATATGGAAGTTTCTTTGATTTAAGTTCATATCTGAATTATATAAATAAATTATTAGATTATATCTATACCATATTTCCACATTTCTAAGATATATATTTTATCACATTTAACTTTCTCTGAAATGTCTTACAATCATTATCAAAAAAAACTTTTTGTTAATCTAATCAGAAAAATTAGATCATCATTATGTCAACTAAAAATAACTTGTTTTTTGCTAGATTCAAGAATTATTAGCATTATTCAACTGAAATATTACATTATTCAAATAGTGAGTTATAATACAGAAAGGCAAAATTAAAATAAGCAAAAAAAATTTTGCTGTAATTAATGGAAAGAAAACTCAGCCAAATAACAGAAATCATTATAAGTGCAAATCTAATATCCTGGATAAATAAAAAAATAATCTTAGATATTTGCTAATTGATGGAAGTCATTAGAAATTGCCCAAACTTGATTAGAAATATCAAAAATTAGCATATTTCCATCAGACAGGAATACCTAACATTGCAAATTATCAATGTATTATGTTTTTGGTTGATAAAAGTGCAGTTATCACAAAAAAAAAAAAATAGCATGGTGCATTATGTGAACAAAAACATAAAACAGTACAGTTATACATTATTTTAACTTATATAGATCTACAATGGAAGTTTTATATTACATATTTCTACCAAGAATATTTTTCATTTAAGAAAATATACATCTCTTAAAAATTTGTAGGCAATATTTAAGACATCCATACTTATGTAAAAAGTTCCCTAAAGAAAAAACAAAAATATATTGATTAAACCAGATAAAACTACAACATTTTTCCTAATTTATCAAATACCATATATATCTAATAAATAGCGAAACATAAATGCACACACAAACGTGTGTCTATGTGTGTGTGTGTGTGTGTGTCTGTGAATTAAGTATATACTGTTATATGTTTGTTGTTTATGTATTTATTAGATTAGTTTTAATTAACACCCTTCTGAAAAACTGGATGCATGGAATTTAGAATTGAATCTGGATCCATCATGATGGTAAACAACTGTTTCATCATGTAATCATCTGGCTGACTTATGTGCTTATTCTTTAATATAACAGCTATTTTTAATGTTAATACTTGTTGACAAACTTGTAGGCCTTGTATAGAGTATACTGCAAAGTATGCATGTTTTGATTTCACTTATGTAAGTTCAGGATTTCCTATATTTAAATCAGTAATATTAAACATTCTAAAATCTAGCACTTATTATAATTCAACATATTTAAAAAAAAATTCACAAATTTCAGCAAAGCATCTTAAGCTATTGACAAGCCATAATAACTGTAATATTACTACTCAATATTTTATCTGATACAGATGTAGCTATTCCCAAGATGTTTCTTTGAGCTATACAAAAATTGTTTAAAATTTGCAGTTTATATGAAAATATAATAAGAAATTCTGTAATTAGTAAATTTAGAATGATTATAGAAATTTTCTTCTTTATTTGGGAAACTAAATTTGCAATGTAGTAATCGAAGCTTGATGGTTAGCTTGAGTCAGGGAGAGGTTGATTTATATTACTTTATGATTAGTATAGATAATTTTCTTTTTGTGGAAAATCAGACTGAATCAGCTGTTTAGCAGTCATTAACAGTGCTATATTTTGAATGACAGTATTACTAATGACTAATATCAGTATAATTATAGAACAGGTTTATACAAAAAACATAAACATAAAAATTAACTGAGATGTAATAATAAGGTTAATTTTAATAAAAAAATATTTGTTAAATGTAAAATTTGTCATAGAATTGTAATTTTAGTAAAAACACAAAGTCTATATAATTACTTTAACAATACTATTATTAAAATACTATATTATTATTATTTATTAAGGCATTCATATATAAACAGTAATTAAATTTATAAAAGATGATGTTTTAAATTTCTACATATCTCTGAAAGTCTAATTCAAATTTTATTATTATTGCTTTCTAACAAATTTTGCAATATATTTGGGATTTCTTCATGGATCATTGATTTTAGTAAGTCATGACAACATAAACATGAATTTATTCAAATCAAATAATATATATACATAATTTATTGTGTTGATAGGTATGTGAATATAGTCAATTGGACAAACCTAACTGATATATTATTTTATCCCATTTTGAAATAGAAAGGGTCAAAAAAGAATATGTCAGTAAATACAATAAATTAATGACACATCTTATAATCAATGCCATGTCAAAATTGAGGAAATATGGTAAGTAATTTTCAAACAAATTTCAGTAATATCTTGCAACATTAAAAACAGTTTTATGTTCTCTTATGGGCAGAAATTGTTTGTAGGCATATGAGTTACTGAAATAATGGCAACTAAGTTTTATTTGCATTATTATAAAAAGTCATTAAATTGAAAGTATATCAAATTCGCATATATTGAGCATTACATGTATATATAAAATTTTAAAGACATACCTGTATATGTGCTTGTTCATCAATAAAGCTTTTCTGAAGTTCTTTCAGTTCTTTATTCAAATATTCTGTTTGTGTTTTCAGTCTTATATTTTCCGATTGTAAAGCTTCATTTTCAGTTACAGCAATTTCTTTCTCTCTTCTCAAAAATCTATTTATATTTTATATTAAAATAAATAAATGAACTGCCATTCATGAAATTAACATATTAACTAATCAAATTCAAATACTGTACTCAGAAACATCAAATATGAGAAAATTTATGAAATCATAAAACAAATTAAATGGTTAATAATTAATAAAATTGTCAATCTAATGTTATAAAATTAAAATCATCTAAAAATTTACAAAAAACACTTTATTTGTGTGTATGTACAGGTGCTCCTCTATTTATGATGGGATTATGTTTTAATAACCCCACTGTATATTGAAAACATTCTATGTTAAAAAATGGTCAACAACAATTTTAATTTTAATAGCAATAATAGAGAATGAAAGACTAGACCTTCAAGTGGTAAAATTGTCTTGTGAATTGTTTAAGTGGTAAAATTAGTTGGTTATTTTCATGGCATTTTGGTTAAAAATTGGCCAATGCCAATTTTTAGCCAAAATGCTATGAAAATAACCAAGTTCAGAATATTATAAAGGCAATCATATGGTCAGATTATCATAAGTCAAATTATTATAAGTAGGAGACTATTTGTATATTCTTTTATACCTTAAAATCCAAAAGTTATACAGGTTTCAAATTTTATATGATTTTTATATTATTCCTGAGTTTTTTTATGCTATTTTGTTCTCTGATATCACTATAATCACTACTCTCTTGGAAATTAAAAAAATATTTTTTTATTCAATTATTATTTATTCTAAAATGTTTATATAAAACCTAGGAAGAAATATGTCTCCTATTCATCTATAATTTTGATTTAAAATAATTAATTAACAAACAACAAAAATGTATCACAAAGCATAATGAACAGACATTTTACAATGTAAAATAGTCCAGCAATAAGTAGAGTGTGAACTGAAGAGAGAATAAAAACAATATAAAACAATGCAGCAGTAAGCATAGTAATGAATTATTTTATACTATTTTTATTCATCTATAATGGAAAATATATAGTACAATTAGTAGTATATAAGACTGCTACAAAAAGAACAGATGAACCATGTCTCAATACAGTTTTTAAAATCTGTTTTTTAGCAATACTTTTTTGACACTTACACAGCTCAATAAAAGGAATTATTTTTATTACTAAAACATTTTCGGCCCAACTGTGAGACCCTTGTCAATATACAAAGTCTTTTAAAACAAAATATAATCTTTAATTACATAATAAATTGCATTCTATAAAGATCATAGCTTGTTCTAAAATGTTTATTGTAAAAGAATTTGTGTACTGACAAGGCCTCATAGTAAGGTCAAAAACATTTTAGTGATAAAAATATTTCTTGTTATGTGAGCTGTGTAAGTATCAAAAAAGAACCATATTTCTTCAAGCAATGCAAATATTTATGCAAAATGATCAATGTATCTTTTTCTCAACAAACAACATTATTTTTCAATCTGTTAATTACTAAGCGAGTGAACTGAAACCTCAAAATAGGCCACTTACATCAAAAGATGGCAGACTATTCAGAATGACAATTGAAAGCATGAGATCAGACCATCAAAAACTTTCTAAGGATTCAAGTGCAGATCATCTGGCCATAATGTTTCCAGACAGTCCATCTGGCCAATAATACAAAAAAGTTGGAGTAAATTAAAATGTTAATTAAATTTCAGGTCACCATAATGTAGCTGCCATTTTGGATCCAAAAAACTATTATTAGATTCCTATTCTGTAACTCCAAAATCTCTATTCAGTTGACAACACAAAAAGTTGCAATAAATGAAAATATTTGTTGAATTTCAGGCTGCCATATTGGATCCATCATTGTGAATTAGAAAAAATTATCATTAGATTCCTATTTTGTAACCATAAAAATTCCATATGTTGATTTTCATCAAAATAAGATTAACATTAAAGATCTGTCAAATTTGGAAGGCTGATACTTTTATGACTTACTTTTGAGCATAAATTTTTTCAATCAGTATGTGAAGACATATTTTTCTCAGTATGAAATATTCAAATAGCTGAGAAATAACAATTTTTAACCTATTCAGTGCCATAAATGTTTTCAAATTAAACCTAATTAATATGAAAGTTTTCAGAATTTATTGCAGATTTTGTTCTCTTTCTAACAGTATTAGTAGTTTTTTTGAATTTTATTTTTTCATTAACTTTTTGTTACGTTCACGAGATCTGCAAAAAGACAATTTTTTATATGAAATTTTAGTTATCCAATGAAATAATCAATATTTTTAAATAGGAACAAGTCTTTTGAACAAAATGAGTGGTGAATGAAGAAATTCAACCAAAATTTTCAAAAATTATTGATAAAAAACTATGAATTAAATTATGTAACATTTGTTGATTGAAGTTACATCATATACCGTAATTATTAAAAAAAATTACATGAATTCATTGAAATATTGTCATTTTTCTTAATATTTCATAGTTATTATCTTGTTCTTACTTTATTTACACAATTTTTTGCAGGTACTTTTTATAAATTTTTTTATTTACATGAAAAAATCCTAACATATATGAAAATGGACTCATCTGATACATAAATAGTTATAATATATTTTCTGTTCTTCTAATTGGACCACTGCTGGTGAATTGTACTCTGGACCCAATGGCATTTACCATCATGCAAAGTAGGTTATGCTGCTATTTACCAAGAAAGGAGTAATTGCTATATTTACTCACAAACAACTGCTTCAATACGTCATTTTACGTTAATACACAGTAATACGTCAGCACTTATTGCAGTTAGACAGGAACAGTTTATTTATGGCTAACGTTTTCAACAACTAACTGTTGTCATCATCAGGCTTACATTCGTTGCATGTAAGCCTGATGATAACAACAATTAGTTGTTGAAAACATTATGTAAGGAATGTGGTGTTAACATTAAAAAGAAAAAAAAATCAAAGTTTACTTGCCGGAGAGAGGACGACAGTTGGCCGCTGCAGGGGAGGAGAACGTGCCGGAGGTGGGTGGTGGGACGGAAGAAAAATTAGCATAATGTTTTGGTTTAAAGAAATTAATTTATTTAAT
>WUQG02302822.1:0-19332 GCA_011317285.2 Androctonus mauritanicus | reverse complement strand
CTTCGCATTGTCCACAGTCATCGGGGTGTGAATAGTTAAAAATTCGATGGGTCTTTTTGTCACCTAGTTTATTCATAAACATCACCAAAATATCGGTAAGCGGTAAGGGTCATTCGTGATCGGATAGACTTGTCCAAAAATCCAGGAAAAATGGAATTTGGAGCATTCTTGTCCACGCCTTAGTTTGAATTGTATCTTCTGAAATATTTAGCTTTTTTTTTCTTTAATAATTTTGAATTAAATATAATTTAGGTTTTAATTATGTTACGCGCAGAGTCTACTTTACTACTACAGCAACAAAGCTGAAAAAAATGTGGATATACAATAGTATATCCACATTTTTTTCAGCTTTGTGACTGTAGTAGTAAAGTATTGCAAATGTACTGTATTGAGCTTTGTTATTGTAATAGTA
The DNA here is from genome assembly GCA_011317285.2 of Androctonus mauritanicus. Taxonomy (NCBI): domain Eukaryota; kingdom Metazoa; phylum Arthropoda; class Arachnida; order Scorpiones; family Buthidae; genus Androctonus; species Androctonus mauritanicus. The sequence continues at coordinate 18,920 of WUQG02302822.1, read as the reverse complement.
AAATATATTGCAGTTGAAAAATATGTGAAATTTGATGTGCTATCTCATATATGGTAAAATATGTTTCTTCAGAATATAGGCAATTTTTTATTTTATGTTTTAGTGACTTTAAGGTGTATCGTATCGTTTAGTCCAGTTTCTAACCATCTGCTTTCTAACCTCCATGTCCAGCATTTAAGGTTAGATTTTAACCCGTCAAACGTGTCTCTTTTAGATAAAGGTCCAAGAATTTAAGTTTTTTTTCCTTCTCTCTCTCTCATCCGACTAGCACATCCCCTTCCAATTAAACCGATCGAGTGAAGAATTTTGAGTGTTTTAAGAGTAATAATGCACATTGAATATTAATCGACACCCATAAAAATATCACTTAGTCCAACTTTAAAAAAGTAAAAGTTGCAATTTGTTTCGGCTGTCTTTATTTTTCATCTGGACTACATACGGCCGCGCTCGATTTTTTGTTTTCTTTTTTTTTCTTCTTCGCATTAATTGGCACGAATGATAGATGATACAGTATTGTTTCGGTCTTAAAGTATGTAAAGATATCAAGAAAACTGTGCTATCTACTCTCTAATCGTTTCTCACGCGGCTACTGTGCAGTAAAATAGGATTGGTATGCAAAGACACGAATCGATACGTGAAATTTCTCTTCACTAAACGCTAACTGAATGAATAATGGTTAGAACTGTGCACTTCGAGGTTACACGGGCGAAAAGGGGTTGAGGAAATAATTGAATTCGACCAAAAATTTGAAGTGGATATATCGACCTTCGGACGAATAATAAAAGGAGGAAAGGAAAAAAAAACGGTTGGGTCTTAGATTATAAAATAATTAAAAGGTCGCTTACCTGATCTACAGGTGCGATCGTAAAAGAGGTTCCTCCAAAGGGGTGGCAGAACCATCCTCCCAGCAATTTGTCTTATGACGCGAACAAGGCGACCGATGGCAACCATTAATGTCTTTATGGAAATAAAACGCGATCACGCAAGCTCTACCTGTTTATTCGAAGCCATAATGATTGTTTTATGCACGTATTCGAATTTTTTTTCATATTTTTATACGTGCGTGGGGATAAAAAAATCGATAAACGATAATTCTATCCTTTAAAGTAATTCGAGTAAACGTCGTGTTGTCTCATTATGGAGAAATGTCTGCTCCAGTTGAAGTGACGAGTCCCTCAGGATTTATACTATTACAGACATTGTAGCCGACTTCCACCACAGTCCAGACCGAATTTTATTTCCCTGCCCGCTGCTCCACCTGCCGATGGAAAAACGAACTAAACTCGAAACAAAACTTTTTTTTTTTTTTTTAAATAACGACCGTTATTCCAACAGTGCCAAAATAAACAAGCGCGCGTTAACAACCCTCCCTCCAAAAAAAAAAAAAAATTAATTCCTCTCCAAAAACGGCAATTAAAAAATTAAATGCGCCAGATTTTTAATAATTTTCGAGCGTTTAAAAATAGCTAATATTTTTTTTTTTCGCGATGTAATTAAACTCTTTATTGGTGTTTGCACCACGTGATGGTTCCGAAAACAAATGGCAATTGGCAATAAAATAATTTTTCTTGAAAGTCCAATCAATTAATATTGTATTTCCGAAGCAATTAACTCGGGATATTTAGCAGTGAAAAAATTTTTATCGTTTATTTGTACACACATATAAATTTTTTTTTTCATGGGAGTGATGGTTGTACAGTTTTTTATTTTTTTTTTTTTTTACTATTCGGCAATTACTAAGCGAATTGTTCATTTGGTGTCTAGGCTATCAAAATTTATTATCTCTTAAACACAGTTTTATTATGACGACTAAACCAATTATATATTTACAACTTGTGCTTTCATAAACAAAAGGAACCATTACATAAACACTTTCGCCAGTTAACAAGGTCGTTGCCTGCTATTTTACACATGCAGCCATCTATTGGTACGAATAGTAATTATTATATTACAAAAATAATAATAATAATTTAATAATCGACAATTATTCACAGTTTAAATATACTTCATTGCTTAAAAAATTATTTAAAGTTATGAAAAAATATATGCATAAAAAAAAAATCGATTATAATTCTCAAATTAATAAAAGAAAACTTTCTTCCTGTAGTGCCATCTATCAATAAACGTACGAGTTATTTTTTTCTTCCTCCAGGATAAAATAATTTATTTCAAAAACCATAAATTCATATATTGTAATTTTGATCTTATAATTTAATATAATATTAGCATGTGCTCGATAGATTCGATTAAAAGTGAATATTGAAGCGAAACGCATTAAAATTAATTACAATTTACACCATCTGTTATGAAATTTACATCAAATGGAAATCGATTAATATTTAAACGATTATTCGTAGGCGAAACCGATTAAAATCAGTCTAATTCGTCATTTTCATCAGAAATTTAAAATTCGTCAGTTTCATTTTTATGTCGATTAAAAAATACATAAATTGTAATTAATTAATTAAGTTCGATGCGCCACCTATTGCTAAAAATTTTAGATTAAATTGTTCGCCATGCTATAACAATAAATTAGGATCAGAAAATGCACGTATAGACATTTAAAATTGATGTATATTTTTTGAAATTTTGAAGGGAGGCAAAAAAAATTTTTTTTTTTTATTAGATTTTATAGAAGAAAAAGGGATTCAGTATGATTAATATATACGGTATTGTTATTTCTTCTTTATCGCATATGAAATTCCATACAAAATACATCCTTTCAGATTGTTTCAAATTTTTATTCCTCTTGCTTCAATCTCTAGTAGTTTACGACTGATGTAAAGGCAACTATAAAAGTTCACGAAATTGCCTGCATAGAAGAGGAATAGCCATGGGACAAAGAATATGAGAATGGATAAAAGGAAGAGTAAAAACCGAAAAGGAAAACAAAGATTCCAATAAAATTTTGAATTGGTTAGATGAATTTTGTGAATAATTTTTTTTTTTTCAATATCTCGTTTTATTAATTTTTGTTTATGTTATGCAATTCCACTGATTGATCGCGTTTTTCTAAAAAAAATAAATTTTCTAATTTTAAGTTTTTATTATAATTAAAAATAAAATTTGATAAATATCGGTATTATGTTCTTCAAACGAATTATTCGAGTAGTGAATATTTAGAAAATTTATTATTTTAGTAATGTTGAGAAATGGGATAAGAGATGGCACCACAGTAGATAGAATGTCTGAACGTTTTAGTTCATGAAGATTACTAAAAAAACAACCAATTTTTTTTTAAAATATTAAAAAAATAAATGCTTTATTCATTTATCATCTCAAGCATTCTTTATTATGCATTAAAGTAATAAAAATATTTAACTGTTTAATAAAAATTTTACATTCTGTGATGGAACCTCAGATTATATTCTGTGATGGAACCTCAGATTACATTCTGTGATGAAACCTCAGATTTTTCATTTGTGACGGAACCTCAGATTACATTCTGTGATGGAACCTCAGATTTTTCATTGGTGCTGGAACCTCAAATTATATTCTGTGATGGAACCTCAGATTTTTCATTTGTGATGGAACCTCAGATTTTTCATTTGTGATGGAACCTTAGATTTTTCATTTGTGATGGAACCTTAGATTTTTCATTTGTGATAGAACTTCAGATTACATTCTGTGATGGAACCTCAGATTTTTCATTTGTGATGGAACCTCAGATTTCATCCTGTGATGGAACCTCAAATTATATTCCGTGATGGAACCTTAGATTTTTCATTTGTGATGGAACCTCAGATTACATTCTGTGATGGAACCTCAGATTTCATCCTGTGATGGAACCTCAGATTATGTTCTTGAAAGTCATTCAAGAAACTAAAAACACGTGCATTGCTTCACTCTTTCGTTTAGATATAAAGATAATAATTAAAATTAAGATATTAATAAAATTTTTTATATTTTTAATTTTGTTTTAAACGGTAGAGAGAGAAAATCGGTTTATATATATACTAATTGCAAATCAAGTCACGCATAATAAATAGGAAAAATATATTAATTAGTGAATTTTCTATTAACAAAAGCAATTTATTTTTGGTGGTAACACTCAACGCGGATACAGAAGAGAAAGGGAGGGAGGGAAAAAAGTTAAACTTTGCATAAAATTTTCAATATAACCGGTAGAAAAATTATGTTCCGGAAACTAACGAAGCAGAAATTCAACATTAGCTTAAGTATGCAGCATTCATTTGACATTATTCCCGTTACATGGATAATAGAGCACTTCTAATGATTAAAGACAAGCGTGAAATCAGTTAACTTGACATTAATAGCTCTACTTATTATCTATTAAGGAAACAAGACAGAAAATTTTGTTATATTATAAACATTAAACAAAAATAACCAACTTAACGATATATGGGGGGTCTATACACGATTTTTTAATAAATTTTTATACGTGTTCGAATTTAGAGTTCAGGTAGTACATTCGATCCCCTTTAAGGTACGAAATAGGTGTTAGGTCAGACCTGACTTTTGGTTAATTAGAAATATTGATCGCACCAAAATCCAATACTTTAAATTATCCGCATATAGATTATGCTAGGTGGAATGAAAAAGTGATAGGTAATTTGTTTTTTTTTTTTTTTTTTGACTTTTTATCCTCTTTAATTATCCAGTTTTGACTTTGATGATATAATTAAGGGGCAGTTTTTCTCCGGTAATAAATGACCTGAATAAAAATCGTAAATCAAAAATTCTATTTTTAAGAATCTATCCCCCTCTCTTTTTTTTTTTTTTTATTTTTTAAATGATAAACAAACAATTAAAAAAAGAAAAAAAAAAAAAAAGAACAAGAGTGGCTTATTACATAAATATGAATGAATCGCTTAATGCATTAACATTAGCCGTATTTACATAAAGGAAAGGAGGAAGAAAATAAGAAAAAAAAAAAGTTAAAATATCCTAAATAAGATTTTTACGTATATTTATAATGACGCGAGTAAATATTTAATAATTTCTACACACAAGAAACATCGAGAGAGAGAGAGAGTGATGCATAATGCATCAACAAACTCTTTATTTATCGATAATCAATATAAATAAAGCGCTTAGACATAGTTGCGTGCATGCGGTTTAATATTATAGTGACAACGCACTTAATAGCTTCTAAAAATGCAGCACGTTGTGTGCTATCCACAGAATAAAACCCGAATATTGGAGTAATACTTAAAAAAAAAAAAAAAAAAACAGTATTTTTTCGCTAATGCCTTACAATACGCGAAAGGTAAGAGTTTGGAAAAGAATTTTATTGCCAGATCCACTCTAATATTAAATTTGGCATGGAAAACAGAAAGATAATACGTTAGAAAGTCGATAAATTAAAGTCGAAATCGTTTCGAAATGCTTAATTTCCCTACAGTTTTTTTTTTATTTTTTTGTTTCCTCTTCGGCTATATATAATTTATACCCATCGCGAGTGAAAGATAACAGAGAATTTTTATGGCTAACAACATTACCGAGAGTTATTTTTAATATTTAAAATATAAAAAAGAGTTATAAATTTAAGCATATAAAAACGTTGATCAATAATGGAGATGTGTGTGTGTATATATAATTTTTCTCTCCAGTTTTGGTTTTTAATCCGAAAGTCGCGTACGAGAAAAGAGATTAATCCTTCAGTAGTAGATACGGTTTTAAGAATATATATATTTTTAAACATAAAATGTAATAAATTCTAAACAAAAATAAGGCGCGAAGAGCTAATAAGATTTTTAAGAGCGTTAAAAGGATAAATTAAGAAGATTAAGACGAGCGCGCTTAATTTCCCTACGGATTTTTTCTCTATATCTTGTATAATATTCGACAAAAAAAAGTAACTACAGAATTACTGATAGACCTCGGGGATACGTAACAAAAGATAAAACTATCACACACTTAATGATAATGAAGATTTTTCTATATGTATATATATATATAGATATTTATCATAAATATAAAATTATCTAGAGATACTTGTTTTTAAAAAGCGTTGAAAGTAATTAAAGCTTAATTGTCAATAATTATTTAATAATTACTGCTTACTGTTTAGAGTAATTAGCATTAATCAGTCTTATCTAATAATAGTATACGTTTAAAGAGTAATTTAATAAATGATGAAACTAAGAGAAAGAAAAACTTTATTTACCTTAAAGGATATTAATCTGGGAAAAGAAGATTATAAGAAGAAAGTAAGACAAATGATTGTGGATTAACAGAGTGAAAACATCGCAAAGAACTGATTTAGGATCAAATGAGTTTACGTAACGAAAAAAGACGAAAATCTGGTCTGTCTGTCTTTAGTTAGTAGCAGCACAAGGTAGTTATAGACGTTCTTATATAAATATTATAAACTCTTGTTGTTATCTAGCGTGAGAATGAGGTAAAAAAATTTTGTTTAAATTTCTTCAAAAAATATTAAAAAAAAAAAACTTTTTTTTTGGAAATGTTTATTAAAATTCGACGTCATTAGTGAGTTTTAGTACGGTTTGTAAAATATTATAGTAGTTATTGTAATTCCCGTTAATTGAAAGATCGATCCAATTATTGTTTTATAAAAATAACATAAAAATATTGTTACAAAAATCTTATTATAACAATGATTTAGCAGACTTAGTGCCAACTTAATGGTCGAATGTCGCTATCCTCCCTAAGGTCATGTAGAAAGTAATTAGTTGGCACATGTTACCATGGTAACAAGACAGCTGTCTCATATTTTGTACAACGTATTGACCAAGAAGGAGAGAGAAAGAGAGAGAGAGAGAGAGAGAAAAGGAGCAGTTTCTCCGTTTCTTACTTCGATAATTTTGATTTTGTATGCTAATTTATAACCAGATTAAAGAAGTTTAATCGATTAATTAAAGACAATCGACTTAAATTACGTTTTGTTTTCTGTGTATCGAGCTGGTAAGTACGTGGAGATGTTTTCTTAAGTTAAAAAAAAACGTCACGAATTATTTTTATTTTATTTTTAGTAAATTTTTTTTTTTTTTTTGTTTTCGTCATTCAATCTTCTAATGGGTCGATAAATTCGATAATAGAGTTTGTTTTGTGTCTTTTTAAATAACATTATCCGACTGGGTAAACAGCAGGAAAACATTTCATTAACTTGACTGTTTCCTTACATAATTTTTTATTTTTTATTTTTTTTAAGTATAAGTTAATTCGAAAATGTAATTTTAAATATTTAATTTCTGCTGGGATTTGCATACAAAATTTTCCTTAAAAAATCAAACTTAAAATGGACGAAATTTACTTTTCAGATTCGAAAAATTGTATAGGAAAAAAAAAAAAAAAACTATCCGACCAATAAGACTGGCAAAAGAAAAGATAACGAAAAATTAACCAATAAGAAACACGTAATGAAGTTTTTTTTAAAACGCGTCATTTATACGTATTCGATTTAAATATTCGATTTTAGCCAATAGAGCGACGAGACGGGCGCGAGACGGCCAATAAGAGACGGGAGTGAGATTCAAACGCGGGATCTGACGAAACGAATCTACCATTTTTTTCTTTTACTTTTTTCTTTGTTTTGTTTAAACTTTCTCGCTTTTAAAATGGGAAATGTGATACACGTCAGGTCACGTGACATAATTAGCATCGCGACAGTTAATTAACTAGCCATATTCCTACAGATACTTGATACTGCCTTGGGACATCATTCCGAAATGAGGTAAATGGGAATTTCAACGATAAAATGACTTGACATATTCACTCCCGTTATCAAAACATTATATAACAGGAAATAGCTGTTCTTATTGATTTATTTTTCTATATTATGATAAATTGCATTAATAACTTCATGTTTCACTTCATATTTGTTTAATAACATTTTAGCCAATAGCGTGGCAGTTATCGAAAACGTCACAGAGAAAAATTTTCTCTCAAAATACTTTTAAACCAATAAAACGGCCATTTTAAATGACGTCACGACCGACACACGCTAAACTATTCTTGGAAATTTGATATAACCAATCGGGTTATATTAATCAATTACATTAACCAATCAGTGGACAATATGATATTCAAATTTATTTAAATGAAGTTTAATTATACAAATTTCCAATTTCTGCTAAAATTTTTAAAAGTATTAATAACGTAAAAGTTTTAAATGTAAGAAAAAAATCCAAAAAAAAGTTATAATTTTTAAACGAAGGCTTTATAATTTGACGAAATTAATTATTTTCTCGCTTTTGGAATGTTAATTTAATTTGCAAAGCAGACAGAATGATCTTAATTAAGTCGTTTGCATTTTAAAATCTTAAAATTTATTTATTAATTAAATCAAAATTACATTTTCATTTGTTAAAAAAAAAAACGAAAACCAATCTATTCAAGAAGCTGCATCATCATCATCATCATCATATTCGAAAACAGCCAATCGAAGGCTTAAAAATTTCAAATAAACCAATACGGTTATAAGATTAATTTGAAAAAAAAAATTTTTTTTAAATCGACCAATGAACGTTTAAAATTAATCAAACGTAACTTAAAACGTAGACCAATAGAATTCGGTTTGGTATAAATTTTGAAATTTTCATGGTAGGCGTTAATTAGATTTTTAGATATTATTTTTACCCGTAATCCAATAAGAGGATTTATAGAAAAAATTATCGAAATATTGCTCGAGCTTTTAAGATCAATTTGGATTGGGATATAAGAGTTTTATTGAGTTACTTGCTTGTCTACTTATAGAACATTGTATCGTTGACAACAATCTATGTACCCTTTTGCAGGATTTATTTGCTTTTGATTCATTCAATCAATATTTTCTCCTGTTAATCCCTTCTTTTACGAATAGTTTAACAAGATATGTGATCTAAGCTTTCACTTAAGACATCCTCTCCTCCATAAAAAACCAAATAAATAAAAATAAAAAAAATTAAGCTATGGAATGTCTACTTTCTCGATTTTATTTGTCGAAAATATAAAAAAAAAATCTAATAATAAATTTAGAATTTATTAGATTTTTAATTACGTCACAGCAGATTCAGATTTCTTTATTGGCTACAAAATTTGAAAATTTAAAATTTATTATAACGTTTTAAATCACGTCACACACGCGCAAGTAATAATCTCCATCTGCTTAATTCGCTGAAAATTTAAACGCACACTTTTAATTTATTGGTTCGTTCAAATTACGTCGAAAATGCGTAATAATCTCGGTTATTCTTTATTGGTTGAAAGTTTAAAATACGATTTTGATTTATTGGCTCGTTCAAATTGCGTAACAAACATAATAAATTTCGATCACTTTATTGGTTGAAAGTTTTAAAATGCGATTCAGATTTATTGTTGCATTCGAATTACGTCACACAGATATAACAGAAAAAAAAGAAAAAAACGCATTTGCTTATCGGTTTGAAAAATTTTAAAAATTTAAAAAGACAGTTTTAATTTTATTGGTTCTTAAAAAGTACGTCACACATTCGTTCGTTTTTTTTTTTTATTGTTAGAAAATTTGAAAATTTAAAATATGATTAAAAATCATTGGTGCATTTCAAATTACGTCATGGGTATTTACACAGTAATTGACTATATTTTTTGAATTATGATCATTTTAGTACTGTTCGCGAAATAGTTTTAAAAGAGTGTTTTTTTTTATTACCCAAATTCTCTCGTGATTTATGTAATGAGACATTTATTAAATAATCTTTACTGAGGATTATGATGTTTGTTACATGAAGGAAAACGTATATACAGTGTATACATACACATTATTATAAACCAATTGTTTGAAATTTCATTTCCCAAGTGGAAAAATTTTCAGAATTCTTTTAAATGAATTTCATTCGAGTTAATTTCCCAAGATAGTTAAAAATGCCAAGGAATAGAAGTAAACCAATAAATAACAATTTTTTCCCCCCTCCCTCTCTCTCTCTCTCTGTGGATCTTCCTTCGAGATTTATTTTACAAAATTTAACATTTTGAGCAACATTAAAAGGACCATTATAGACATTAATGATCCGTATAGAAAATTATGAAAATTTTGTTTACATTACGTCACTATTCATCATTACTTGAACATAACCTTACTAAACCATAATTACAACTATCCATCTCTTTATTGGCTATAACCACCGTACAAATAAGATACTAAGTGTCTAGTTTATACACTCGATCAATCTTTCGAGAAAATCGACCCAATCAAAATGCTCGACATATATATATATATATATATATAATACCAGAACTGATTCACACGTGATCAATTTTAATGTCTTTTGATAGATGATACTCTTCGTTCCTGTTTTTTTTTTCACATTGTTATACAGATGAATGCGATTCAGATATTGATAACGCGACATTTTTTTTTCTTTTTTAATAATTCTTTATCGCGTATTTTAAAATGCGTGATATTAATTTTATTTTAGGAATATTCTCATTAGTATGAGACGGTTGTGACTAATGTTAGTTTAACGTTCTAACAATGTTTTATTTATTTATTTATTTTACACATTTATAGCAACAATTTTTTTTAATCATTTGTTAACTTTAGAAATGTTTACAAAATAAATAAATAAATAAAAAATTTCATGAATATTTAAATTTAATTTTAGGAATTTTTATTTATTTATTTATTTATTTTTTAAAGGTGAATATTATTAAGTTATTAAGTATTTTTGCATAATAAAAGAGAAATTTCTCCCAGGTCAAATTTATAAATGCTTAATTTAATTTTTTTAAACAGGTATTTAGGAATATTTGCAAGATATTTTTAGTCGAATTAAATATTTAAATTATTATTATTATTTTTCTTTTTTTTTTAATGGAGAAAAGATGCATTAGAGATATTTTTAAAGCGCACATATATATATATTAGCAAACAGTAATTATTCAGAGCATGCGAATATATACAGTATTCTTTTCAGCATATTCATTAAAAATATTCTTAAAATTAGCTCTTGTAATGATCGATGATATCATTTAAATAAATCATCACCGAACGTGTTTCTCTACGTTTTAAAAATCTCTAAAATGCTCTTTAAAATATATTTTTAATCTATATTTAAATTCTCACCGAATTAAATAATTATTAAGAATGATTTAAAGGGATGTTTAAAGCATTTTTGGATATTATTAAATGTGAGATTTTTAACATATAAATTAGAGAAAAATTCAAAAGGCTATTTACGTGTATTCTAGATTAAAATTTTGCTGTTTACAATACTAGCATACGTCCACTTGGTAACACACTGTTTGTCTTTTTATTATCTCTCTGTTGTAGTTCAAAGTTCAGTTTTTTAATACGTTTCTTTATCTGTTGCATTTCAAATGAAAACAATATCGAACATATTGTATATCTTTTCAGGTAATATCGAGAAGTTTTCCGGATTGGCCAGAGCTAACATTTTTTCCTCGATATATTATATTTATATAAGCTTTTTATGTCTTTTCACGACAAATATATATATACGAAAGGAGTTTATATTGTTTCTGTGTATCTGTTCGTTTCGAATTTTTAGAGAGGACGTATCAAACAGACAAGCATTTCTGGATATTCTCTACTATGGAAAGAGCCAGCGATTAAGACGTCATATTTCGATAATGCCTTATTCGATACTTCTAAATCTATTTCGTTCTTTTATGTATTCCAGACACGTTAACGACACTTTTATCGACTTCTGGAACACGAGTCCACTACTCTGGATCTTATTTATTAACCTATTAAAAAAATTTTCATTCGGTTCTTTCGACAAACGTCGTGGTATGTCTTAGCATGCAAAGAGATCAAAAAAAAAAAAGGAATAAAGGTATTTGTTGTCCGGCGATGAAAGATATATCCTTCGAGTTCTTTAACGATACATCAAATTGACAGAAACATTTTTCTAATCGACCGGATCTTGTAAGTTTGCAAGAAGTTTATTCATTACTGGGCTCTTTCTTTATGGCACTCTGGCATTTGTCCAATTCTTTTCTTGTTTTTTTTTTAAATTTCTGACAGTTGGAGATTTTTATTTTCATGTCCATTTTGCTAATTTCGAAGTATTCAACCTTAGGATATCATTCTAATGCTTTCTTTTCTATTTATTTACCGGTTAAAACCTTCATTTTTTTTTTAATTTTTTGCGCGGTATCGACATTAGATTATTACTTTTTCAATATAAGAAACCCAACGTTTCTTATTTCAATAAATGTTATAAGAATATACATCATCGGAAAGCGCAACTCCAGAAAAGATAAAGTTTCCTTGTGCCTGAGATTACCTAGCATTAATTCTTTAACAAAAGAATAGCATCATCATAACAACACACTCCAGTTGCCAGCGATGTAGTCCCCAGTTACGCAGAGCAACACTACCATTCTTTTATCGCACACTTTCTCAACCATGAACTTTTAAGAATTTTGGATTTATTTTAATAAAGAAAAATAATAATAATCTTGAGATATTAAAAAGGAAAATATTTATTAATTTAAGCTAGTTTTAATTAATGGTGGCTTCTTTCAAGAGGAATTTTAAAATATACCGTTATTATAAAGGGATTAAAGTTATAAACATTTTTAATGATGCGTTTTTTTTTCCCCTTTTTGTGTTTTCATTTGATTGTCATTCTAATCTCTGACTTATCTGCGGATTTTGTTTGATCATCGATCAATGTTTACAGTTTGACAGTTTAAGAAGGTTTCTATGGTCTAGTATGCATTATAATAATTGGATTAAGTAGCGAAATTAGTTTAATGTTATGAAATTTTCGAGATGCAAGAAAAACAAAAACTGATGATTCGTTACAGCGAATTTCGCTAGAACGGGATTCAAACAAAAAGCGAAAAATGCCGTTAAGGTAGAAAGAATATAAAGTGATTTGTGACGTTTACAGTTTAAGAAGGTTTCTATAGTCTGGTATGCATTATAATAATTGGATTAAGTAGTGAAATTTTCGAGATACAAGCAAAAACTGATGAAAGTGTCTAAAAAAAAGGTGACATTTCGTTACAGCGAATGTCGCTAGAACGGGGATTCAAACAAAAGCAAAAAATGCTGTTAGGTAGAAACAGTATAAAGTGATTTGTAATGTTTACAGTTCAAGAAGGTTTCTATAGTCTGGTATGTATTATAATAATTGAATTAAGTACTGAAATTTTCGAGATACAAGCAAAAACTGATGAAAGTTTCTAAAAAAAGGGTGATATTTCGTTACAGCGAATGTCGCTAGAACGAGGATTCAAACAAAAGCAAAAGAAGCTGTTAGGTAGAAAGAATCTAACGTGGTTTGTAATGTTTACAATTTAACAGTTCAAGAAGGTTTCCATAGTCTAGTATGCATTATAATAATTGGATTAATTAGCGAAATTAGTTTAATGTTATGTAATTTTCTAAATGAAGCAAAAACCGATGAGAGTGTATAAAAAAAAGTGACATTTCGTTACAGCGAATGTCGTTAGAACGGGGACTGAAAGAAAACTAGAAAAATGTCGTTAGACGGGAATAATATAAAGCGATTTCTAATGCTAATTTCCTACCAAAAACTTTTAATTTTCGAATATGCAAACCGCTGAATATGAACTATTAAAACTAATTATGAATATTAATTTGAATTTAAATTAGCGTAATTATCTGAATTTTCGGTACAAATATTCGCTTTGAATCTTGATGAGGAATTCTTTCTTGAAATGTCGTTTATCGACATTTTAAACTGACGTTTCGGGATAATGTTATCTCTAGCATACTCTTATCTGTTTACGGAGCAAAAAATAAAAATAAAATAAAAAAAGAGCAGATAAAATGGTAGTAATCTTTACATAAATTTTTTACTTTTGTATAAACACGATAAAAAAAAATTAAGATTAATAGTAATGCGAGTTATCGCGAAGTAAAATTATGAAAAATTGTTTCGGTGGCAAATTACGACGAAAACGCAAGTTTATATATACTTTTTTCCCCTTTATTACTATTATGATGATGTCGAAAAAAAATGTTTATCCTCTTACCTGAACTAGAAAAAAAAGCTGAGTATACGGTATTTGACGTTCTTTTTTGGAAGAGATTAAATGCAATCCCCTTATCGTAGACGTGCCTCGTCTTTGAAGGATTCTTCCCCAAGGTAGATTTTCTGATTCTTAATTGGACACGAAAGTGTACAGTTTTGTGATAACGAAAATAGGCTTAAAAGTTTTTCTCGAGAGACCATAATTCGCGTTTGCTTAACTTCAAAAACTCCATTTTTGGGTCTACTTGTTAGTTTAGATGTACCGCAATAAAATCCGTTTTTTTCCTTACAAATTAGACCTTTAAAAAAAAAAAAAAGAAAATTCGATTGACACAAAACACGCTCGGCATTGTGCGGATACACGAACATTGCATCTAGTCCATTGAAACCATATCTGAATATGCACCATTCCGGTTTGCAAAGCAGCCTTCAGGAAAAATACACTTTTAACGCTGCCAATTCACATTTTGTAGCTATCCAAATATGTTTTTTATGGATATAACCATTTAGAGCAACAATATTAACTCAAAAAAATAAAAAAAAAATATGGCAGAGTTCTAAAAGAGGGATATTTTTCTTTAGATATCCAAACATACCTAAAATTTAATCTTTCTTTTTTTTCTCTCTAGAGTAAATTTATGATCTTTTTTCTTAGTTTCTAGGGACCTATAGAGAGTCTTGCTTTGTTTGGTTCGGTGGCTGATTTAGTATCATTCTTCCTGGTTTGGCTGACGTTTAAGGTCTCTCTGTCTCACAGAAAAAAGGGGATATTGAGTCTTCACTCGTATACATCGGGGAGAAATATTGGGCCTTTTCTCCTAAAATTGATGGATTCTGATAGTTTCTTTATGGGCCGATATTGGGTCTTTTCCTAATTTTCCAGAATTGACATTGTTTCACTCTGTATTCTTCCAGCAATATCGGTTCTCAAGTCTATTACGGATCGATATCGAATTTTTGTTCGGTCTCATAAGAGAAACAATAAAAGAACGGAAAAGAAAATTCATTCTACATAATTATATTTTGCCATGACAAATTTTTATCGAAAGCTCTTCAATATATATTCACCAGACTTCAACTAACGTTTAAATTACGTAAAGACCTTCCGATAAATTATTAAAAATTAAATAAAAATCTGTTGAAAACGTTTCGATTATAAGACGTTTCTGAAGCAGGTTCGCTACTTGTAGAAATAAAAATGGAGCCGTTTAAAGCGATTTTTCCTTTTTTATTACAACATTTATACATCTCAAGACTTCATCATCGGAAAAAAAAGAGGAAGAAGGGAAGGAAAAAAAAAAAGAGTAAATACATTCACGCACACACGCTCAGGTACATCTGTTAGATTCATCACAAATATTAAAAGCTGAAAAATTGATGCGTAATCATAAAATTGATTTTTTTCTTTCCCCAGTGTGAATAATTCCGAAAACCGCACCAGAACATCAATCTTATGATAGAAAAAACAAATATTCCAAGAAAGGTTCATCAATATACAAACTTATTATTTAAGAATCTGTCAGATTTGATATATGCGGCAAAAAAAAAAGAAGAAGAAGAAATATTTCTACTTATTCACGAAAGAAATTAAAAATAATAATAATACTACTCGGTTAATAAGTATGCATTGTACAGCTGCAATAATTAATGATTTTTACTACTTAAAACATCAAAAATTTTTAATGGATTCGGTTAAAAAATAACGATTCGACTAAATTAGTAAGTTATTATTATTCTTTTTTTAAATTTTGCATTAATATCTTTAAGTGAAAAGATGCGATGCTAATGAAGGATAAATTCTTCAAAAAAATTTTTTTTTATTAAGTAATCATCTTATAAGTTTTTATATTGACGAACTGATAAAAATTAAAAATAAGAAAATTTAATAAATAAATAAATAAATAATAATAATGTAAAGATACTTTCCGGTATTTTAGTCAGGAAAAGGAATTCGAAACATTTTTCTCATTCAAAGAAAAGTTGCTTTCGCAGTCGAAAGAGTAGATTCAATTTTCTTTCTAAATGTGCAAATTATATTGCAAAACGAGCGCTGCTTCTACTTTAAAAAGAAGAAGAAAAAAAAAATCTATAAAAGAAGAGAAAGATTTTTTTTTACATATTTAAAAATTGATAGAAACCATCAAAAGTTCTTTAAAATATTCTTTTTTTTTTACAAATTTAATGATGTACAATTAAGTAAAATTTCTCTCTCTTAGACATGGTAATGGTTAACATGTATATATTTTTAACCATTTTTTTTTTTTTTAAACGCGAATCAATATTTTCATTTCACTAAAATGACAAAATGTTCGACTAACTGTACATAAATAAATAAAGGAAAGCACAGCAACCATTACCATTCTAGACAGATATACATAAATTTAAAAATAAAATAAAAAAGAAAAGAACATAAGTAGAAACAAAAAAAATATATAAGGTTTTATGAGAATTAAAAGGCATAAAATTTTACAGTTTGTGTCATAAAATGGCCACAGCAGTCAACTTCATTAACGTTATTCGAGTTAATTAAAAATGATTTTCTAGAAGGAAGGTTTATTAATCGTTATAATTTAATTTAAATGGTTTTGTATCGAAATAAAGTTTATCAATCTTACATACACGCCATTGTTCTAAACGTTGTGTGTGTGTTTCTTTATGAAAGTGCTTGTAAGCATCGATATATGGAGGTTGTTCACAGCATGCTTTCAGCAGAATCAATACAGTTCCATTTGTCAAACTTCAGAGCCTGAGAGTGTTCAAATATTTAAACACCGAACTTGGTCTTCAGGGAATAATTCTGAAGTTATGAATGGAAGGAAAAGTTACTGAGTATCCAAATTAAATTAAGTTAGTTTTCTGTGTAAAGTAGTAAATTCTTTTCCTCGTCTTTTTTTTTATTTTTTATTTTTCCTAGACTTTAAACAGAATTGTTGTTGTTGTTGTAATGCTTAAGAAAATACGCAAAAATTATCGATATTTACATAATAATATCCTGCATTTTTTTTGTGAAGTTAAAATGTCTGGGAATATAAAACGAAAAATGCACGTGTGCACAATCTAAGATCTGGCACACTCAGCGAATCTCCAGGAAAAAGGAAATAAAGAAAAAAAAAAAAGGAAAAAATAGAAAGCAAGGAAAGCTTACCATTGATTGATAAAGTTAAAGAGTTATAAACGTATTTTTTAATAACTCTTTAACGATAAACATGTTTACTGATTAATGAATCCTCCAGAATTTTTAACAGATTAAAAAAGTGATGTTTGTTGCCTTAAAAGTTAGTAGGTTTTTAATCTATTAAAATTTTTCTGATAATTATTAATTAATTCATTTTAGAAGATGAGACGGTTTAGCATACGTATTACTGAAGATAGAATTGTTAAACTTACGTCAATGGAATGTTAACTTTTTAGTATATAATATAATCTGGTAACAGCTTTACTACTATAGCAACAAAGCTGATTATATTCCTAGCGAGCGGCTTAATTTGTTTTAATACTCATATGCGGTTTGTCTAGAGAATTGGCAGCATTTCGGGTTTGTAAAGTTTCGTTATAAAAAAAAAAAAAAAACGGAGAACAGGCTATTATAGAAACAATGTGTATACGCTCTAATCAGACGATTTTCGTCGGTTCACAGAGAGCTTTAAGAAAAGATTTTATTGTTTCCCAGTGCAGTTAGATGCTGTTTATAGTTAGTAAGATGGCAGTTAAAGGGGAGAATTTTACGATTTTTTTCTCCTTTTAAACAAAAAACGGAGAGAAGACTAAAAAAAAAAAGGGTGGACATTACCACTCCAGTTACAGATGTCAATCCTTTTAAACAAACACCGCGTCAACATAGCCAGACATTTCACCATCGATTTTCCATCAACAACTACTGAAATCTTCCTGTAGGCGGCGACACTTTACACGTCTTGACAATCAAAAGCGAAATTTGTACCGACACAACTCGATTGATGAGCTCCATTAATCGAACAGCACTTGCCGTACCAACGATAAAACGTGCATACCGACCGTAAAACTAACCAAGAAATATAACTAAAAATACGATTAATATATCGTTTTTCCTTTTTTTTTAAAAAACATAAAAATAATGCAAAGTTTTTTTTTTATTTCGTTTTTTAAAAATAAAGTTTTAGGAGTTGTATCTTTTTTTTAAAGCGCGAGTGACATTTCTTGAGACCAAATCCCAAGTGAAATTTAAAAACATGTATGTGAGTTTTTTTTTCTCCTGCAAGATACTGTGGCAGAAAAAAAGTTTTGTTCTTGCTATGTCTATGTAATACGTAGATTTTTCTCCAAAGATTCCTTGCTGTTTTACTGCGAATCTTATCCTAAATTGTGTGCTATCGTAGTCGCATTTATTATAGTGTTTATCCAAAATATAAAACTTAAACATAGTGTCTTAAATATAACATTTTAACCAGCTTTCCTAATGCATATTTTTCTAGTTATGCTATCCTAGTTGTACTTGTATAAATATAAAATATATATATTTTACTCGAGAAGTCTGCCATCCTTTCGTTTCTTCCTATGTTATATCTACTGTATATTATCTGTAGATTTTATTTTACTGTAGACATGATTTTACTTGAAGTCTACAATATCTCAGATACATTTTTTTTTCTTTGGTTTAT
This sequence comes from Androctonus mauritanicus, assembly GCA_011317285.2. Taxonomy (NCBI): domain Eukaryota; kingdom Metazoa; phylum Arthropoda; class Arachnida; order Scorpiones; family Buthidae; genus Androctonus; species Androctonus mauritanicus. Next base: position 370 of record WUQG02302822.1, on the reverse strand, counting down.
TCTCTCCAAAATAAATGCTCTCCTCTATTATTCTAGCCTATATATTTTTTTCTGGCCTGCTCTATCACAGATATACATTGTTTTCTCAGCTTTATCATAGTTCCTCTTTGTTATCTTGTTTATTTTATCCTAGAAACATTTTATTCTGTAGTGTTTATTATGCTAGTTACTAGTCTCGAAATAATTAGTTACTAGTTACTAAGTCTCGAGATATACTAATCTCGAAATAACTAGTTACTAAGTGTCGAGATATACTAGTCTCGAAATAACTAGTTACTAAGTCTCGAAATAAATAGTTACTAAGTGTCGAGATATACTAGTCTCGAAATAACTAGTTACTAAGTCTCGAAATAAATAGTTACTAAGTGTC
>WUQG02302711.1:0-19332 GCA_011317285.2 Androctonus mauritanicus | reverse complement strand
TAATGGCTGAACTGGTGGTCAGATTTAAAGAGACTAATCCATTAACTCTTCACCAGGCAGAAATTAAACTCTTTGTCCGCTATGTAGATGATATATGTATAATATGGAACCAAAAAGAACGTAACAGCAGTATGATAAGTTTGTTAAAACGATACTACTATGGGCCTCAAAGTTAGATTAGAACAGTTTAGTGATAAAGAGTTCCATTTCCTGGATATACAGGTTGAAACAGAAAAAGGTGAATATATCACCAAAATATATAAAAAACCTACTTACATACCAATTATCATACCAGCATGGTCCAATGATTACATGCCATATAAACTGGCAGCCTTTAGAGCTATGTTCAAGAAGATACATATACACAACTAAATGGCAAGATAAACACCAAGAGCTTTCCTATATATACAATCTAGGCTGTAAATACAGGTATACTTTTAAAATAATGGAAGGAGTTTGGATTAGTGTGAAAAAACGATTAGAAAGGCCACAACGAAGGAATATACTGACCCAACAAAACCAAATACATATGTTCTCAACGATTACATACTATAAAACAACCAATAAAATCCTTAGCAAGCACCAAAAGGAAACAAGAAAAATGCTTAGAAGAAGAGCACCCACCATATTCAACAGTATACGCAATGATAAAGATCCCATATCAAACAACAGAAAAGCTGGTATCTACTCAATACCCATACAAAAGAATAATGAGGATTCTTTAAGCTATTATATTGGTAGCACAAAGAGAAATCTTGATGTAAGACTAAAGGAGCATAAAGCTAACATACAAGAGGCAAAGCTAGACACGGCACTCGTCAGATTAGCCTATGAACAAGACATAACAGTTAAATGGAATGAAGCTTCTATAATTAAGCCTTTGAGACATAGTACAGGGATCATGACCGTAGAAGCCCTTGAGATGCAAAAAAGAAGACATAGGCTACACAATAGATAATCAATGATAATGACCCTATGGAACCAATGGTGTGGAGATGGTGCACAGACAATAATATATGATAGAACAATTAGCAGGCCAAAAACAATAGGTAATATATACTGTACATCTGTTATAGTGGATTCAATCTTAGAGGTTTATACCCACGTATACCACCTTCAACAGTTCTGCATCTTAGCTGTAACCATAACCCTGGATAATACTGTGTTTTACAGTATTCAGTTTGTGTTATTGTAACTGTATATTTTGTAGTAGCTGTTATATTTAAATTTTCGTCTTCTGTAAGTTAATATGTATATACACCGCACTTAAACGATATTTGAAAAATTTGTAATAACCGAATGATAATATTCTATTGTAACAGAGTTTCTGTTCTTTTATTCTGTTTAGTTTATTTTGTTGTTATGATTACCCTGTATATACCGTTCTTGTATATGTATTGGCACTGAAGAGGGACATGTACTAGTCTGAAAATGTTATGCCAAATAAAACAAAAATTTTACTTGCTAAGAGCTTGATTTATTACAATATGTAAAGACTAGAAAGCAAGTAAGTGAAATCTTTATAGTTTAATTAGGCTTAATTACAGAACATCACTGACCTGATGCTGCAGGTAGTAATTGAAATGGCCAGTAGTAAAAGAGTCAAAGACAATCATATATTTCTGCTAATATATTTCATAAAGGAATTATCAATTATTTTTAATAATTATAAACAACAAATATAAAAACAATAGATGTTTCCCTAAAATAACTGCTTTTTAAACTATGCTTAGGCAATATTATATTGTCTGATATAATTTCAATAATATTAAAAAATAATTATGCACTTATATTTATATTATAAAATTGTATACATTTTCTCACTTTTATAGTTGTCTTCATCACTGCTTGTATCAGATAATATCGCAAGATTAGATTCATCAGATCGAATACTCCTGCGAGACATATTTGGATGAATTATACCTCTATTGGGAGTTACACGACTCCTATAACTTAAACTAGAAAACAAATTATAAAATATTTAATAAAAATAAATCAACTATTATAAATGTCATATTTTATTTAATAAATATTAGAAGCTTATACAGTCAAACCCTGATAAGACACTCCCATTAAGTTGCCACTCTTCCTGACTGCCAAGAAATTTGACAGAATGGATCTTCCCTAAGTTAAAGGAATAGGCAAACCCTGATAAGATGCCATCCGCCAGTAGAAATGTCTAAACAAATATCCCTTTTAGTATAATATTTGTCTTTGTTAATCCTCCAAGGGCACATAAGGTGACTTACATCCTGAAGTTTACAGTATTAAAAGCTTTCTGGATTCATTTGTAACCAGCGGGTGGTAGAGATGGCATTAACGGTTAATCATGTGTCTCTAAGTCTGGTTCACACCTAGATTGTAGAAAATTTAAGATCTAAGAACCAGATCATTTCCATGCTTTATTACATACTGAGCAAATAAGAACACTTTACAGTAAGTTGTATACATTTATGTTTTACAGAGAACTCAAAATAGAAGATCAGAACAATAGATGGACATATTTTCTATATAGTACTGTATACAGGGTGATTCATAAAAGATGGGCAAAATTTTAAGAGGTGCTAGTATACACCCAAACAAACAAACAATTTTTATCAAAGAATGCATGGTCAAAAACAAAACGCAAAACTGTTAGAAGGCGCCAAAAGTTATGTTCTTATAGGAGGCAAAAACACACAAAGAACGATTAAGTTAAGTTATAAAAGCAAATTTAATGGCATGTGATTACAATAAGTATTCAAAACATTTACCGGCAGCTGCTATGAACGCAGTACAACGGCGAAGAAAAGATTGGCGAACATTGTGAAACACACCAGGCATATTGCGAACTTCCCCTGCAGCGGCCGAAAGCTTGGCAACAAGTTCATCTGCAGATTCAGTGGGAGTCTCATACATAACGACCTTCAGTTGTCCCCACAAAAAGAAATCGAGACATGAAAGATCTGGCAAGCGCGGTGGCCAAGCTATAGGACCACCTTGCCCAATCTATTTCTTTGGAAGGATACGTCCAGATAGTTTTGCACTTCTCGTACTTCTCTTTGCGTTTGGTTTTCGACCATGCATTCTTTGATAAAAATTGTTTGGGTGTGTACTATCACCTCTTAAAATTTTGCCCATCTTTTATGAATCACCCTGTATAGGTATTTCTTTGTTTATGAGTTCCCGAAATTTTAAGTTTTTTTTAAATACAAATTATTAAAAAAATTGAAAATACAAATATTAATTGAAATAAATAAATGCTAAACATTCATAAAAAGGCATTTCAAACCACATGCACAGCTATGCAATACAGTATGACTGAGTTGTAACAAAAAATCCATTGTCTGCTCCAAAATTGGAAAATCAAATTAGTAGCTAAAAAGCAGAAGTAGCAATTCCAACATTTATCATGTAAATATTTTCCATTCCTGGTTTCTGCTTAAGGCAGTAATTTGTCTGTATAAGAGTTCATCTATTATCTGTTGATGATAATGTAAAGTAAAAATTGTTTAACATGGATATATGGCATAAATAATTTCATTATTATTATTATTATTATTATTTACTTGATTTTAAAGGCTATATTTTCATTTGTTTAGAAAGATAAATTATTATTTGATCATAAACTATTGATTTTATTAGCCTTTAATTTTATTGTGATCAAATTGCATTGTTGAAAATGAAACTTCTGATGTTAACATTATATCTATGGGAAATTGAGTTTTGATTTACAAGTTCTTACTTTATGAACAATTTTCATGTCTGAATTAACTTTGTAAAGTTGGGGGAATTGTGTGTGTGTGTGTTACTGTATTTATATATTTGTTTTTTCACTTGTTTCAAAATAAATAAAAAACATATGCAGGAATGACCAACTTACTGTAAATGATGTATATGTTGAACTTAAGCAAATCTAAATTAACATAAATTTTGACATTCAAATTTAAAAATAGATTTAAAATTTTTAAATATATATGAAAATTTCAAAATTTAAATTATAAAGATGATTTAAAAAATTGCCTTTATAATTTAATATACAGCACAATACTGCAATTTTAAATTTTGAAAATGATGCTGATACCATAGTAGAGATAGTTAACATTACTATCAATATTTCCAATAATAACAATTAATGTAAATTGACATAAATTGTACATATTTGTAGAATCCTCATCGTACATTTTAATTATATCCTCTATCTTGTAAACTATAAACAGAATATTATGTTTTTATTTTAACCTAATAAATATGTAATAATATGCAAAAAAATTTATTTAGCATTGTCAGAAACTTAAATTAGGGAGCTTTATCATTTCTATTCATAATAGAGATGACAATGCTATGCAATGAATTCAATGCAAAAATCATTGATTTATCCTTTTTAGATTAAATAATTCTACTTATTAAACATGACTTATGAAAGCACTATTTAACAATTATATATTTTAAATTTTGAATTATAATTGAAGCAGTAAAATACAGTTATTCTTTTTCTCTTAAATAAACATTTTTAAAATATATTTAGTGTTAGATATATTATTTTAATATTTAATTTAAAATTATTCTGATAAAAGATTGTATCAATTCCTATCAAATCAAATCCAGAATTTTTACTTTTATGGCTTCAGGCAATTAAAAAATGATTTGAATATGTTTATATATAAAAATATAAACATATTCAAATCATTAAAAAATGATTTGTGTATGTTTAAATATAAAAATATATTTATAGTAAATATCAAAAATTCTTAAAACATTTTTCCTCAGATATAGCTAATAACTTTCAAAAAGTTCTACTTGAGTTCAAGTTTTAAGGATCAGTATTTTTGATCTAGCCCACCATTTCCTATTTATAAATAATGACATTTTGAAGAATAAGTTATTATAAAAAATTTTAAAAAATCTATATAATAAATAATTGAGAACCATTTATGATTTATTCAAAATGAATAGAATAGCAAGTATTTTCAGCCATCAATTTGCAGGTTATTAACATCAATAATATAGCCAACTAATTTTAAGCTTTATATGCAATTCAATTGTCTTATAACTTTTTCCAACTAATATTTCAAAATGATATGGAAATCATTTGGACTATTCTTGCATCTATTGCTCAATAATTCAAAAACATTCTATTTGAATTTGATTCTAAAAATATTTTCAATAATGATGTCAATAATAACATTAACTAATCAAGGCTAATTCAATAAATTTTATAAGAATCTATCTAGTTAACAATGATATATAATAGAAATATATTGCAAAGTACAAAAAAATACTAAAAAAAGATACAATATAATATATTAATTATAATAAGGATAATAATAAATGTGTGAATCAAGCTTTTATATATATATACACTAGAAACAAAGTACAAAATATGTATGTATGTATAAATGTATATATATAAAATGAATTTTCAAACTGTTAAACATTCGTACAAAAATTTTAAAAATTATGTAGACATATTGTATTTTTGTTTTAAGTTGTAGACACAGTTTCATCTGTATTTTTATTTTATGATTCAATATATGAAGAAATGTAAAATAAAGTTAATTTGATTTCTTGCCTTTAGTCTTTTAGTTATGTTGTATTAATAGCAATTCACAAAATCATAAAAAATTCTAATATAAAATTTATAAAAAATTATAATGTGAATTTTATTAGCTTAATTGTCTAGATAGCAGCAATTCAATAAATACTTACAAAGAAAGGTCTCTAATTCAAATGAATCAATTTTGAATATTGTTGTCATAAAATATAATATTGGATAATAGAATCATTTAGAAAATTAATTCACAGCTTAGATAGCAAAACAATAATCAATTTAATTATTAATTGTTTTCTTTCATGCTAATTTCTTATAATAAAAGATGAATTTTAAATATTTATTTTATATATTAATTTATAATTTAAACCTCTTTTTCATTTATAGCATACAAATTTTTTCAGAAGAATTAACTATTAGTCTTCGTGGCTGTATTCATTATGAAAAAACATATTTCTTTTTATAAAGAACTATTCTGTATTGGCTCATTAATTATACTACTCAATGACTTTTGTAGTGAATAATAATATAAAACTTTTATAGGAATTGACTTATGAAAGTCAATTATAAAGTGATTTGACTTTCACATTTGTTCAGGATAATTATAAGCAAACTCATCTATATAATTTTTCATTATATTAAAACATTTTAACTTATTGATTAAATAGCTTATAAAAAAGTTATAAACAACTTATGTTTTTGGATTTTCTAATCATTGCATTTTAAAAACATATATTCAAAATGGGTTAAATTGAATGCAGTTAGATTCTATTGATATTGAAAAAAGAAATACTTTAACAAGAAGATAAAATTTTTCGATCAATATAAAATATCAAAACCAAATAGTGATAAAGCAGCAATCAATAAAACATAAAGAATGATTTCACTGTAATACAATATTAGATACAGTATTGACATTTTAATATTTATGACAGATTTAATATTTCAAACGTTAATACTTAACACAAAAATAATTAAGAAATCCTAAATATTTTAAAATTTTTTTCATTATTTCTAATTATTTCAATACTTAAGCTTTTTTATTACAGTAAAAATCTAATAGTTCATCACCTGTGAAATTTGGGTAGTATCAAACTATCAGATATGATGGAATTATTGCAATATCATAAAATTTTTATAAAAAATTATTTCATTGATAAAATTTTATAATTATTCAAATTATGGGATAGTTAAAATATTTCAAGGTATTTCTAATATGTTTATTCAAATGTTCAAAATATATCAACACAACCACCTTGTAGGGGTTCAAAATATATATCTATTTTATATCAAAAAATATGATAAACAAATATTACTTTTAATATATCAAAAATATTAAGGTGATTAATTTTCTTTACAATTACAGGGGATTTCTGACTTGTGACAGATTTGAGTTCAAAAATTTCAATTATAATTTGAATTTGTCATAACTCTGAATACAATTTTCCATATGCACAATGTTATAAATAAAAGTTACATTCCCCAATCACCAGAACTCAGAATATTCAATATTCTTTTAAAAAGTAGTAGCATACAGTAATGTTGAATAAACACTATTTATTCTTTAAAACAAAGAAATTGTGTATTTTGTGCCTACCAGAATTTTATATGGGTAAAACTAAAAAGATAATATAAAAATAAACTAAATTATTGAATATTAACTAAATATAACTGAATTATTTTTTTATGTCTGAATTTCTAACATTGGCTGCATGGCAACGAAATCATTTACCACTTTGAAGAATCCACATTCAACTCATTTTTCAAGATTCCAGACCCAACAAGGCTTGTTGAATTCTAAAGTGAGCAGTGTGTAGCCTGTTTGTATTCGTTCATCCCTTAGTAATGAGCATTTTGGGAAGGGATCCATTTATTTATAATTCTCTACCCAGAAATAGTCATAGAGATTCACAATAAATGTTCTATCTTTCAACCTTCCAGTTGATGGGGACTCTAAAAGTGATTGCTATCAAAAGTATCTATTAGTAGTTTAATTCAAACTAATCTAACAAAGTTCTAGCAAAAATAAGCAATTATTTTTTTAAAGACATGTCCCAATTTTTTTGGTGTGGCTATTACATAATGGTATTCATTCCAAACCCAATTACAAACTACCCACATCTGTGGTAAAGCCAGTAGGACTTATCACAGATATGGTAGTTTGCAAAGTTGAAGGACTGTATTACAAATGATTTAATCAATGCTGAACCAAATTCATTAAAACTTTTTGTTTGAAACATGGAATCTGAATTCCATGCTTCCATACATTTAGAATGGGTCAAGTCTGGATACCTAAAAAATCTAGGAGTATGAGACCTGAAATTAGTGGAAATACAGCATGATTTCATCCCAACAATAACTTTGTAATTCAATCAATTAGCTGCAATTACTGAAAAATTATTGATGGTAGCCATCATAAGTATGGATTTTCATTGTAAATAATCATCATCATAATTCAGACTGTTATAAATTGGGGATCCCCCTTGTAATTGTACCATATATCAATTCTAACTCATATTTTGTTTAACACATTGGTGTCCAATTGTGAATGGCACATGAATTGTTGGAAATTACTGCTATGTCATATGAGTCTGTTTAAAATTGTATTTGAGTTTTATGTGCAATTTTTGCATTGGTCTATCTGTATGTTTGGCAGTATGTTATGTTATTTAATGCAAGTTTCATCTTTTAGTATCAAAAATTTGATTTTTTATAATTATTTTCTAAAGAATAATAAACATTATAATATTTTAAAATGCATGAAATCTTCATAAAATTTCATTTAATCTGCATTTAATGAATATTAATTTGTTTATTATATAGGATTTATTACATTCTAATTAAAAAATGATTATAATATATATAATTATAATAAAATATTTTAAAATTTTTTAAATATTCTGAAATTCCTCATTTTTTTTGTTACAATATAAGGCAACTGCCAATATCCGCTTTTTCAATAATAATAATTACAAATTTATGAAATATAATACAAAATTTATTTCTGTTCTGTTTTTATAAAATAAATCTTCAATTTTTAAAAATTAAAAAGTAACTAGACTAGTTTATTTGTAAAACAACAAATAAAAAAACAGAATGCTGAATCAACAGATATCAATTATCAAACTTTTACTGTGTTATAAGGATAATTTTACATATTCATTTTAAGACAAATTTATTAAAATAAAAATTCTTATTTAATTAAATTATATCATTATTGCGTGATATTACTAATGCATCAATTATCATAAAATACAATGTGTTATTCATTCATTCATTCACTAAAGTAATTTCAGAAGGAACAAATAGTTGCAATTATAATATAATTCTATATTATTATTATACATATAAAGCACTTCTTTAGTTACAAATATTCAAATTGTGAACATTCATAGTTACAAACATAAAATTTAATTTTCAAATTTCCGAAAATCTTCAAGAATATGAAACAAATAGAAAATACCTTTGCTTTGTTCTGGACTAAATGTGAAGAAGACTAAATGTAAAGTCCGAAAACGTTATGCCAAAATAAAAACGGTCTTTGCTTATAGTGCTATAATTATTCTTCTTCGCATTTAGTCTTCAAGAATTTTTAAACATTATGACAACAGAATATCCTAGTAAATAATATAGTGTAAAACTACACAGTTAGTTAACATATTACAGATAAGTTTCAAGATGACAGGAATTACACCAAAAAACTCACTTTATAATTAAAACTTTTATTCAAATTTATAAAATGAAAAACTTCTAAGGCCCAATCCACACTATCAAGCCACTCATGGTTCAATCTCTCCCCACTCTCAGTCTTGTTATTTTACATGTTCAAATATTTGCTCACCAGTAAGTCTGAAATCAGTCTTTAGGTTATACATAGATGCTGGTATGCTGTAGAAAATGGCATTAAATTTTTAACCTGAAGAGAGTAATAATTATGACTCTCCTTCTCCATGAGATTATTTACACAATGGGAGATTCAACCGTTACACCTAGTGTAAACAGGTTTGTTACAAACAATGCAGAAATATTTGACTGGAGCCAGATCGAAAGCAAGCAACTCGATAGTATGGAACAAGCCTAATTGGCCCAATTGTGAAATATAAATTTCTCAATACTTTTGAGAGCTAAATAACAGCTGTATTTAAAGTTATGGACAAAACTTGCATACAAATTAAGTTTGTAACTCAAGGAGCATATGTACAAGAAAAACACACTAATAAAAAATTATTAAAAAAACATAATATACAATAGTTATATCATGACAAACTCATTGCAATATAGAAAGTACAATTTTTTGTTTATATTTTGGTTGGCTGAATTCAATTTCTAGCATATTTTTAATCAGCAACTTTTTATTTGTAAGCAATATTTTTGTATCTCTTATTTTTAAATATTTTGTCATGTAACAGATAAATTTAATTTTAAAATAATTGTTAATTTAGGGCAAATTCTTCTATTCTTTTATAATCATCATTGGAATTAAAATGTATGATTAATCAAATGTTTTTGACTAAATTTATAACTTTTTATTCTTAAATGTTGCAGTATAAGTTAGACTTATCATTTTATGCAACATATTAACATATTTCTCTTAATGATTATGAAAGAATTATAAAGATAAGTCATTATGTTGCCAAGTTATAACATTTTCTGATAAGGTTATAACCTTTCTTATCCATAATTTAAAAAATAAAATATCATAAGGATTCAAGCTATTTAACAGATCCTACTAACAGCTAATCAGTGGCCTCAACCAATAGATATCAAATAATAAAAAAAAAAAGAAAGAAATTACCTTTTCATGCCATGCTAATAAATGTCCACTGCTCCCTTCACTAGGATTTTCAAAACCTCTATAGATATATTTCATCAAGACATCAAGAAGGTCCCGATCCATTGATGTAACTACTTTTTCAATTTCACTTGTCTTTATTGCAAAAAGAATTTTCTGTACTAGACTGAATGCAGAATCCTAAACAAAGAAGAGTTTATTAATGAAATATTAACCAATGTACTGATAACTTATAGCAAGTTATGGCCAGCAATAACTTGCCATCAATATACCTTTGTGGATTGGTTTTTTGATCCAACAGGAGCATTTTTTAAGAGTGACTTTAGAGCTTCAACATTTTTCCCTATAATCATTTGTTAAGAATTTATTCTGAAAACATTAATAAGATAAATATTAACCTTTTAAGCATTCATTATTAACCAATAAATCTTTAAGAGGAGGAGGAAATGACAACTGAACTTGTTTAATTAATTATATTATTTATCGACATTTTAGCATTGCATTACTATAAAATAGGCATAATATATTGATATTTAACTAATTTTTATTTTAATTCGCGTATAATTAATTAAATGTGATAATGAATACAGTTTGCTATATTTACATTAAAACAATTACATAAAGTAATTTGTTTTATGATCAAAAAATCATCATTTAAGCAAAGGATATTGGTTCAACAGGTTATTGATTTCTTGTTCGTCGGGTCCTGTTGGTGGTGACTGAGCTTCGTTATTTTCTTCATCTTTATAATAATCATCATTAAAAAGATCGACGTCAATTTTCCTAAAAGTTGAATTGAATGTACTTTTTGCCATATTATATCAAAAACAATCTCTCACAATTTGATAACTAACGTAGAGCACACACCCGATTACAAACCACAACTGATGTTATCACATTGCCAACCAATCTCGCTAAAATTTCAGTAGACTTTTATAGAAATTTCGAAAATAAAAATCAATTAAAGAAATATAAATAAATAAAAAAGCAAAAAATTCCGAATTTTACATATAACTTAGGAAAATTTATTAAAAATAAATAAAATTTTTATATGTTCTTTCCCTTTCTTTCATTTTGTTAAAAAATTAGTATATCTACCGAAATTTCGGTAGATCAAAGATTATCGTAAAAAAATTTCAAGATAAAATTTAAAAAATTAATTATTATTATTTAAACTTAATTATAAAAATGCATTTTATAATAATCAAAAAATTTTGTTTAAAACTAATATTCATATTATCTAAAGAGCGATGAATAAATGACATAATGCAAAATTAAATTTAATAAGAAAATAAAAATACAATATATCTATATGTAATTATTTAATTGGCTAAATTTTATTAATTAATAATTTTATTTGAAATTTAGGTTGTAGGTGATTGCGTCAAACTTAAACTAAATATACATTTCATATTTAACACAATTTTATATTAATTAAAATTGGTATTAATGCGTGTAATATTAATAACGAATCTTTTTCAATAAAATCTCATTTTCTTAAAACGATGATATGCATAGAACTCATATTTAAATTTACCAACACTAGATGGCAGTATAGAAGAAGACTACTGCAATGAAAACCGCATCGAGTACATGGTTGCTGCGGATTACTAGTCTTCTCAGTTGCATAATTCGGTTTATCTCTTACAATAGTTCATAGTCTGATATGATTCTTAAACAGTGTAGAATCCCACTTTTGCCTCCCATTAGAACAGAGTTTTGAATATTGTTGATCACATTCGGTATGTTCTAATTTTCTATTCATTGTGACGAGGCGGTTGAAGTTTTATGAATCTATTTACAAATGGAATCTAAGGTTGATGATAATACTTGGAATGCACCGGATGGCTCCTTTATTAAAATTATTGTCAGCAAGGGATTTGGATTTTTTACTCCTCAAGATGGTTCCATTTGCAAAGTTAAGGTACTTAGTGATGAACACAGCATAGTGCAACCCCTCAATGGAGATGCAGTTAAGGAAGTGGTTATTGGTGAAGCAGACTCTGAAGTCGACAAGATCTTAGAGGCATGTGTAAAAACCATGAAGGAGGAAGAAGTATGTGAATTGATTATTCCTAATAACATTGAAGAGGAGGAAGATCTTAGTCCAACTTCCTTAGAAAATAAATCGCCAATTGACATGAAAATTAAGGATCTAAGTGAAGAGAGTTGTACTGGGAATGAAGATGAGAAGGATAATATAGAATCAAAAGAATCATCTGACTTGGAACCAGTTGAAGAGCCAAATATTGAAGAAAAAGATGACGATGAAGATAAAAGTAATAAACAGGAAATTAAAGTGAAATTACAATTGATGGTTTTTACTAGAGAGCCTGAAATATGGGAAATGAGTATTACAGAAAAATGGAGACGAGCATCTCATCACAAAGCAAAAGGTGTGGAATTATATTCAGCTGGAAAAATTAAATGGGCTTTTAGGCGATTTGGCTTGGCATTAAGATATATTATTTCATTGGAGCATGACATCCCACCAGAACATAACTGCGATGAACAGGGCATGGATATTAAAGGATTAAAAGTTTCTTGCTACTTGAACATTGCTGCCTGTCAGTTAAAACATAATAATTATAACAATGCAGTGATTAATTGCACAAAAGCTTTGGAGCTTGATCCAAACAATCTCAAAGCACTGTTCAGGAGAGGAGTGGCATTAATACATATTCAGGAATATGAAAGAGCAAAGGAAGATTTAGATAAAGTATCAGAAATGGAACCAGAACATCCTGCAGTCGCCAAACAACATCAGAAATTAAAAGCTCGGGTGCAGAAATTAAATGCTTATTATGCCAATGCAATGAAGAAAATGTTTTCGTAAATCCAATACATTTATTCATTAAATTTTGTCCATCTCTACGAGTTTATAAAACTTTTGCCATATTCTCTAATTGATACAAGATGTCAACTAATGTGTATCATAAACAAGATGGATGTAAAATCCTGCTATTTCTTTTTCTTGCTATCCTAAAAGTTAATCTGTACAAATTCAAAATATTTTATTATCTTCAGTTATAAACAATTGCATCAAATCCATGCACCATGTTAATTGACATCTTGAAAGTGCCATTAATGACAAATTGCTTTTATTGAATTTGTTTACAGAGTAATTTAATGATTGTTGCAAATTAGCATTCAATTTGTTCTATATAGTATATGATGTGATATCTGCATCTATGTTAATGCTTTATTCAAGCTTAAGATTATTTTCTTAAATAACTGCATATAAAAATGTAAATACATAAAGCAATCAAAAGTGTTAAGTTATGCAACAAAAATGGTGCAGATGTTGAAAAGTTAAATTTTACTCAAAAGCATAACTTATTTCAACATGGTCTTGATCTAGTTTGTTGTAGATCAATTCATCTGATCAGCATTATGAACAACTGTCATAGATATCTGAACAAATATGTTAGATTTTCTTTTTGTGAATGAATAATAAAATTATTAAATCATTTTCTACATTTTTTTCTATTAAATATTTATTGTTCAAACAATTTCATGCAGCTAATTTATTTTGTATTTGTTATATTTAATTTTTGTTCATTTTTTATTTAAATGTTTAAATAAAATTTATTTAATGACACTGTATTGTTTTTTAATAAAACAACAACAAAAAAACACTAAAGTAATTTATTTGAAAAGTATTTTCTTAGATTACAATCTACAAGTAATGGTCCCTTACAATTTTCATATATCACATTTGTTGCCCAATTGGCAAATATATTGAATAAACATAAATGTGGCACATTTTATATTGGCATTTAAAAAATATTTTAACTGGAGCTGCATTTAAGTGTTGGTTTTGGACGGAAGTTTCTATATACAAACATTAGTTCTTATTTACAGAGCTGAAGTTTGTTTGATGGATTTTCTGGTAACTTTTTTTCTAAGTTTCCTTTGGCTTCCTTCAAAACATTTCTGGTTTTCAACACTAGAAAGATAAATATACAGTATATTACTAATTCCATGAATAAATGAAATTTTTATTTATTGAATTTTGTATTTTGAGACACTGCAATATTTAATAACACTGGAAAATAATTTTAAAAATGCTTTTCTAAAGTCTAAAATAGAGCCATAATTAAAAATAATTTTTGCCTATAAACCATAATCAAATCAACTTAAAAAAGGTTAATAACGATATAGAATCAAATACACGTGTATGTTTAACTATTCAAATATTGGACAATGTTTTAATTGACTCAGTTTTTCTGATAAAATTAATAATAATAAAATAGACATTCAATAAACTCACATTCGTTGAGTATTGACAGAGTACAGAATAATAGAAGAAAATGGCATATCCAAACCATTCTTGATATAATGCTTATCAAAATATTGATTTAATATTAATTATAAAATTTAATCCCGGTATTGTATGTAAAAAAAAGGAATTTTTAAACGAGTAAGAAATTTCAATTTTTTAATTCTTATATTAGTAGTTTGTTGGCATATGAGAGCTGTTTCTTTTGTAAAAATTCCATTTTTGAAAGAAATATATCTAAAATGATGCTAAAATATTCAAATTTTTTTTATTTGAATTACAGAGAGATTGATAAGAACCATTAAATATTTTTTAGAATATTTTATAAAAGATTGTCATATTACAGGCAATCTCCAACTAACATTGTTTCACAAAATTCCATATAAATTGAATTTATGTATGTCAGAGTATACATTCTACAGTACAGTGTATAATGCAGTGGTCAGCAATCTTTTTTTAGTGGGTCAGACGGTAAAAAAAAAAAGATATATTAAGGATTCATATCCCTTAATATACCCACCAACTGAACACTTGATATAATCAAGGATTCAGTCAGTGGATACATTAAGGGTTCACATTTTGGATTCAAGTCAATATAATTGCACAGTAGATCAAAACGTGTTCAGTCAGTCTACATTTAAATTATAGGTGTGGTTTTATTTATCACTATGCATGTATAATTTGCCAGTGATGTAATAAAATTTTTTCTTCAGGATTCAATTTTAAATTAATGAATGTAAATCTCATCTGCAATCATATTCTTTGGCAGGTCACTTCAAATGTTCCTGCAGGTCATAGGTTGCCAACCTCTGGTATAATGTATGCTCAACATTCTTTAATACAGTTGTTCTTGACTTATAACCTATGATGTAATCAGTAAATTTTGTGATTGATCAATGGATTCAAGTCCCAGGCCCAATGGCCTGATACATGGAAAGAATCCTTTTTGTGTTTGATTCTTGTAGTTTTATGTTCTTTATATTTATTAAGATAATATATAGTGTCCTAATAAAATTCAGTTGAAAAAAAAATCCATAAATTTTGGATATTTACATGACTTCTGACCAAATCCAAGTACAATGGTAGGATTCAAAATTAACTCCATTGTAAGTAGAGGACTATCTGTATAACTATTTTAACATTATATTACAAAAATTTTCATTTTTTAACAACTATTTTTTATGTTAACACATAAGTTGTATGGTAAAGCATTTGTTTATCATCTTGGAGGATTCGGATTCAATTCCAAGTCCCACACCTCAGTTTTTTCAGGAAAGCCGAGTTCAGGGCCGACTTGCTAACTAAACTTACATAAATATGGATCTATGTAAGTCAAGGATTACCTATAGTTTATAAAAAAAAATAAATTAGAACAAATTGTTAAATTATTGTCAATTTGATCCTTAGAACTTTAATAATAATATAATTAACAATATTAGGTTCAATCTAAAATGAGGTAATATAGGATCTCTCTAGTTTACAAAAATATGATATATGTAAATCTAAGTAAAAAATTTTGACATGAAAAATATTTAAAAATAATCTTTACAATTTAGTGCACAGTGAAGTACTTGCATTTTTTTTTAAGTGTAATATTGTAATAGTAGTTAATAACACTATAATCTATAGTTAATTCTCATTATTAAAATTACTGTGTCATAACTCATAACATAATGTAAATTGTACATGTGCATCATACTGCAATAATTATGCTGTATCTTCTACCTTGTAGATAGGTTATGCATATAATATTTTAATTAATTGTAATATTTATATAGGTAAATTTGATATAAATAAAAGTGTTATGCAAGTCAGGGAGCTCTCTATATTTGAAAGGTTCTATTAGTATTAATCATATATATTAATAGTCAAATATAGCTGGATGTCTCTTTTTCAGTTGAACTATTGTATTGATTTCTATAAATAGGGTATCTTTAGAAACATCTAATTTTTGATGTCTGCAACAGCCAAAATTATTTATTATTAATAATTTAAAAATTAAAGAATAAAAATTGTATTGAAATTGTAGTTCTTCTAAAAAAGACAGAATTCATAGATGGTACTATAATGTAATAATGGATGCCATTTTACAATTCCCTACACGAATTCGGAGGTGTTTTCCCTCGTTATATACAGTATTATAGGATTAAATCACAAGATTATATTTTCACTCATTTATATGAGCCAGTAATTTCTAGTTAAAATTAAATTCATCACTATCAAAATGCTGAAAGTTGAAATATATTAATGTTAATTGTATTCAATTTCAAATATCACCAAATCAGTTTTAATGATATATTTTCTTAATTTCAAATTGCATGAAGCATTACAAAGATTTCAGGAAAAATAATTCATGCATTCTAAATTAACATTTTTAATTTAAAGGTTAAAATAAAATAAAATTACAACGAAATTAATAAGAAATTAATTAGATTTCTTGTATTTCTGTTATTTAAAAAAATGAAGACATTCAACAGAGATGAGATTAACAACTGTTAGTAGATAGCATATTGAATTTATCTTTGTCAATTTATCATAATTATTTTAAATTATTTATTAAAAAGTAAACAAATATTGAAATCATTCAAATCATAAAGAATTTGAATGATCTCAAAACTGTACTTAGCACAATACAACATTACATATATAGGTGTTTCTTGAGTTATGAACAATCAATTTTAAAGTTTGTTTGAAATTAAAGAAAATTTTTAACTTGAAATCTACTCTTACATTGAAGCCAGCAGTACCCAGCATATTATTTACTATATTATACAAGATATTTTAATTGAATCAATTAGAAGTTTCTTATTACAGAGATTTGAATATACATTTCCAATTACAATATGAGTTTCTGGTGAAAAATTTTCTATCTTGAAATATTATGTAACATATTTAATAACTATGCATTTTAATGTAGCATATTTGTTAGAATATTTTGCTATTATAATGTTTAGAATTCTTGTAGAATTTTGAAGCTTTCTAAAATTTGAAAATAAAATGGCATATTCATATACAGATTCATAACTTGAAAATCTGTACAAATAATTAAATAATATCCATTTAATATACTGTTTTTTTGGATGTATAAAATATTTCAGATTACATTAAATATTACTTTTAAATATCATAAAAATTAATTAACTTTTAACTGATTCTTTGAAATAATTTTCCATTATGCTGTTTGAAAATTGAAACTTTAAAAACGGCATAATAGAAAATTATTTCAAAGAATTCACACATAAAAATCAAAAAATTTGATACAGATATTAAAAAATATGTTATCATTTAACACCTATTTTTTCTTTTATTTAAAACATCAAATTTAAAAATACATAGAATGAAATCCAAAATTATTTTAATATGAACTCTGTTCAGTAATGTATTTCTATAATCCAATATCTAAAATTCAAAAATGACTTACCTGAAATGTAATTAACAGATTAATATATAAACATACTATGGTTCATATTTATATTCTTATATACTAAATTATTATATCTATTTTTTTTTGTCAAATTTTAAAAATAGTATACTGCATATGATATGACTTTTAAGACAGTTTATTGACAAATAATGTTAATATCTTATGTTTCACTTAGATATCAAATAACTTAAAATTTTATGCAGACTATCTCAACAGAAATAAAATACAAGACACTAATAATCAGTTAATAACATATTGACTTCATATATATTACACTGGCAACCTCATTTTCCTTGATGATAATATTTATTGGATTGAAACCTGTTATTTCTTTAACTCCTAGTGCATTTGCAAAGAAATTTAGTTAAATGCAAATAATCTTTAAATAAACAATTTTATTTAAACTATAACATATAAACAGATTTTTTATTAATAAAGTCATATTTTATAATGTATGTCATAAATATATAATATGATATTAATTTCAGCTTATTTTTCAGATTTAAAAATATCTATGATAGAAATTTATTTGAAATATTAAAACTATTGCAAATTTGTAAATAAACTGATAATTAATTCTAAAGTAAGAAATTACTACTTGATGGAATTTAACAGAATTATTTAATTTTATGCCTTCATTATAAAAGAAGATTGCTTATTCAACATTCATACAATAAAATAACTGATGATGATATTTGTTTGATGCAGGATAATTTTCAATTTAAGAATTATAATATTTTTTTATGTGATTATAAAAGGTATAATCAGACTATCATAGATTGATTATATTTTTTTTATGATAAAAAAAATGTTTTCTAAGCTTATTTGATTTATAGCATAATTTATTCCAGTTATAACTTATAAAAAACATCATTTCTGATTACATGCAAAATAAGAGTTAAATTATACAAAATCTTTGAACGTCATTTATCACAAATGGGTAAGATCATAGCAAATGCTTCCTTTATTTTTTATATGTATGCAGAAAAAATTCATTACAGATGAACTTTGAAACAAGAACTAATTGAGAAGAGATGGTCTGTTGATGGGAATTATCCATTGTTTCAAAGTATTGTTTTTTGTGGTATAAAACCATAGTATAGATCAGGGCTGTCCAAAAGGCGGCCCACCAAGCCATTTTGTGCGGCCCGCGAGGCTTTCATGATTTGTGATATAATATTACTTTTTAAGGTTTTTTTCACCTTTATTTATTACTTTTTTTAAGATATTAATAAAAAGAATCCTAAAATTGAATTATATTAACTCAATTAATTTTTCTTATTTATTAGTATAATTATTTAATG
>WUQG02302600.1:0-19336 GCA_011317285.2 Androctonus mauritanicus | reverse complement strand
GGGATGTATGTGTTCTTTCTAAACACACTCAGATGGTATTCACCTTGTACTATTTTTATTGCGATGTCAAGAAATTCGATTTCATTCTCACTTTCTCTCTGCTTCACTAATCGCAAGCCCAAGGACTGGTCCGTTAATTTTTGTTCCAGATTTATATGATCACTCGGTTTTTCTGTAATGACCTGAATATCATCTACATACTTCCTATATAACACAATGGATTCCTTCAAAGCTGGCAGTACTTTGTTCTCCTTAATTTCTTATTTACTAAAAATTTACATAATTCTTTTTTTCAAAAAATTATAATTTGGATTCATAAAATTCCTTTAATTTGTATATGTTTGGATATATAGTTTAACCCTTTTATAATAAACTCATAGAAATCACAAGTTTTAAGTTTGTTATACAGGGGGTTTATTACAGAGAGGCACCCATCAGAAAAATGACCAGAGATATTTAACAAATTTGTGAGAGTGCAATATGATCATAATTTTGATTTTCTACAGTGGGTTTAATCTGGCTGCAAACAAAACAATTCACATTAATTTGAAAGTTTTTAAATTTAGGAAGCTTGCTATTTTTTCTGAACTGTAGGCTTACATTTCTTTAACAAGTGAAACTGTAATTACATTATTAACTTTGTGGAGATTGTCAAAAACAGTTTCATTCTGAGAAATGTTGGAATTTTCAAAATAGAATTTTAGTGTTTCCAATGCACTGTAATGTGTTTCCAATGTTTAGCTAATGTTGGTTTTTCTCTTTCAATTTCTTCCTCAGATATGCTTCCATCTTCATCCTGACCTACATTTGCACTTATAATTTTGTGCACAATATCTTCATTAATAAACAGATTTTATTAATGCATTTTCATCATGTAGAATATAGTTTTCAACTGTGGCACTATCAACAAGACTCCAGATCTCCTAAAATAATTTTGTATAGCAATAACTTTAATATCATTATATGCTATGCACCAAAAATCATTTGCACCACATCTCTGAGAGGAATTGGTTTATAGATCACTTGTTTTGTTGTGGATATTTCTTAAGCACATGAGAAATAAGGCATTTCCTGTAAGAACATTTAAAGGAGTGGATGATCCCTTAGTACAGTGGTTGTAGCTTGAAGGTTTTTTTGAAAATACAAAACTTTAATGCTGATTAATGTAGGAACATTATTATGGAATGGACAATTATCCAAAAACATCAAAATGTTGCACTTCGGTTATGCAAATTTCCTATCAATGAAAACTGATAGGAAATTTGCATAACAGTGCATGAAAGACAAGTGAATATTTTGCTTGTCATTCATGCACTGTTGCTAGAGTGGTAGTCAACAGGAACACATAATAATCTTTTAAAGCACTTTGGATTTTTTTGACTTTCCAAAAACCAGGGGCTGAAGTTTTTCATTATCATCCATATTGCAGGCCAGTAAAGCAGTGATTCATTCTTTTGATTTTTTCCTCCCTTACATATTTCTATTTTAAATGCTAAAGTCTTATTTGATATTAATTTGGTAAAATAAATCTGTCTATCACATTGAAGATATCATATCAGGCATAATCACAAAGTCTGGGTAGTGTATCATTTATCTAATCATCTACTGTGTTTGGATCAACACTTGTATTTTTATCACACACTATTCTAAAAATAAATCCATGGCAAGTTTTGAATCAGTCGAGCCAACTGTTGCTAGCTCTGAAATCTGTTACATCCATACAAAAGCAAAATTCTGTGTTTTTTGTTGTAATATAGGTCCAGAGATTGGAATCTGCTGTGCATGTGCCTGCTGTAAACTTGCAACTTCATCAACGTAAGAATGATTAGCATTCCATATATGTTTTACACTACTTTTCACACCATATGCTTGCTGTTCACAAATTTTCTTCTTGTCCTTCAAAGGTGTGAACAAAGAATTTTTTAGAATTCCATAGGCACTTGTGATCTCCATTTTCAATCATTTTTCAACATCATTTCATCTAGTATTTTAATTTTTGTTCCTAAGTCCACAACTTTTTTGTTTACTAACATTGCATTACATCAAATTACCAAATATATTACAAAATACAGTATACCATAACAAACTGAACAAAATCAAACTCCACACACAGGTAGCTGAAAGTACAAAACTCGACACCAATGTTATGAACCTTGCCATGATAAAACAAGGAAAGGAAATGACAGCAACAAGAAATTTAATAAGTTTATTCCATCAACTTGGCTTCAACTGCATTAATAACAAATCTCACTGCTTTGTTTGTATTCTCTGCAGCAATGGTCACTATACAAAATTCAAAAGCTGCACATTGTTACAAATGTTACAGAATGGAAATTCAAATTTGTGTACTCGCAACAGTTATATCAAAGTTGAATGGCATACTACATATCATAAAATCGGTTTATAAAACAGGTGTTGTTTGCTATTGCAATGTTCATTACACAAATGATTTTTAACATAGAGAAAATAGGCTAGTCAACCATTTTGTTCCAACATGTTCATTAAATATGGTGTTCATTATTACAGGGTTGCTTATAGCAGAATCACAGTATGCTCATATATTTCAAAATTTTTATATATAATTAATTATACATAGCTAATAACAATGTGTATTACTTCATGCGATTTGTACTCATATTTAGTCTTTAAATTGTATGATTTTTTTATTTTTATAAAATTTGTCATTCTCTCAATCTCTGATAAATTACTGAGATTTTTCTATATTTTAACCAAATTACTTTTAAAAACAATTTCAAATTAAAAAGTTTAAAAATCTTTAAAATAATTTATAATTAGAGGAAATTTATAATCATATTCAGAATTTTTAGTTAATTTTATAAAACAATATTTCTACCATTAAATATAATAAATGTGAAAAATTAAATTTTAATGTATTATATTTTTACCTGTTGCATGAATAGATGCAGTCAAGTGCTAAAGACATCAATTCAGCAATATTTGTTATGATAGGATCAGGCTGCTAAATTTTTGAAATAAAAAATTACAATAATGTTTATGGCATTTAATTTAAAAATTAATTATTTTATTATAATTTTCAAATATTATTTCTTTTGAATTTTAATTATTAAGTTTGAACAAACTAATAAAATAATAAACAATTTATATACAAGTAGTTCTTGCCTTTATGAGTTAATTTATTTCTGGAGTGTGCTCATAAAGTAAGAACATGTAAACAAAGATTTAATTTCCCATACACATAATATTAGAATCAGGAGTTCTATTTTCAACAATGTAATTTGACCTCAATAAAATTAAATAAAAGCCAACAAAATCAATATTTTATGATTAAAAATAATGATTTATCTATCTAAAGAAATGAAAATATAGCCTTTACAATCAAGAAAATTATAATAATAAAGAAATATCTGTCATAATAAAAAAATATTTGTAAAAAAATTTTTATTTTTCATTATTAATATCAGATAAATAGATAATCTTTTATACAAATTAACTACTGCTTTAGGCAGAAACTGGAAATGACAGTTATTTACATAATGTGCCAGTAAATCCAGAGGGTGTACTATTTCTGCTTTTGATTTTTTCAATTTTGTAGCAGACAATGGTGTTTTTGCTACAAATCCAGTCATATTGTATGGCTATATATGTGATTAAAATGTGTTTTTACAAATGTTTACCTTTTATTTATTCCAATTAAGGTTCATATTTTCAATTTTTTTAATACTTTATATTTAAAAAATCTCAAACCTGTGAAGTCATTAAGCAAGAACTTGTAAACCGAAAACTACTTGTATTAACTCTTCAACTGATGATAATAAGCTAAGCACATCTGTTACTAATATACAGTTAATAATTAGCTTTGATTATTTCAGCAAGGAGCTTAGGAATAATTCCTTCTGAAATAATCAAAGGAAGGAAAATTTCAGAAGGAGCAAATATTCAGCAAATATGTAAAAATAAAAAAATTTAAAGTTGAAAAGAATAATGTAACTTACATCAACACGAGAGTTTTCAAATATCTTCAAACAATATACAAGCTTATCAGCAGACAATTTTATTAAATATTCTCTTAAAAGCTCTTTCTGACTACCAGGTTTATATTTATCACAACACTGAAGAAATGGTATCAACCATTGTTTGACATCCTTTATAAATGTTGATTCTGTACTCTAAAAAATAAAATAAAATAAATCAATTTTCAAATTTGTTTTATGATTACTGAAAAAAATCATAACATTAGATGTTTAATATTACTTGCATTTTTTTTCTCTAATATTTCTAAAAACAATCACTGAATATTTAAATGAACAAAATAAATCTATCATAAATGAAAATTATATATTAATTTTAAATTTAGAAATAAGACTGATTTCTGAAAAATAAAAATTATATTTAATTTTTAAAAAACTTTTAGCTCAAAAATGTAATTATAATTTAAACATTAAAAAAACTGCTTAATTTATTATTTAAACTCCAATTTTCACTTACCATAGACATTAAAAGTTGAAGTCTATCATTATCACTCATATTTTCTAACTCTTGAAATGATAAGGGTTTGTCCAAATAACATTCATAAACAAGAGTTTCCATTATAACTAAATCATCATGAAGTTTTTCCAAGCCCTATATGCATATAAATAATTTAATAAATTTTGGAAAAATTAAAAGTTATCATTCCAAACATTTGAAAATCTAATTTTTTTTCTTACTTGTATATTTCTTTCTCTTCCTAATTTAACTAATTCTAATGCATTTTCTACACAGCAACTTAAATTTTCTATTTCTCTTGCACGTTGTGAATACCATTGTGTTAATAATTCTTTTGTTAAATCAATAGTTCTGTTAAAAAATTTTATTTTTTTATTCTATTCAGTTTTTCTAGAAATTATCATAAAAGAATGTTCTGCACTTCCACGGAAAAATTCAAAATAAAATCTTAATGAAATTTTGCAGGAATATTCGAGACAATGATCAAAATATAATAATCCATTATCATTATTCCAAAAATTGATGGGACCATGCTATAATTAAAAATATTAAAAATCTGATGGATGCTAGTTATTAAAACTTGGCATATTATGTTTTAAGATGATTTCAAAAATATTAGAATATGTAGAAATTAAAATGTTTCTCTTCATGTAAAACTGTTAAATTTTTATCACTATGACAAGCAATACATTATATAATATAGAAAGTTCCCAGTTTATGAGTTCCAGAATTTGTGAGTTTCATTCAAATATGAAGTATCAAAAAAAGTGAAAATATGAACATTAAATGAAAAAAATAAATAGTAAACATTCATAAAAATGCATTTCAAACCATGTATATAATTAAACAAGACAATACAACTGGATTTGTAACAAAAACTCCATCATCTCCTATGAAATTAGAAAAATCAAAATGGTTGAGAAGCACCAATAATGCATTCTCTGGTTTTATCTGAATAGTATGTAAATAATTTCAATTCCTGGATTGTAGCTAAGATAACAATTCATATGCATTAAAGATCATCTACTTATTTGTCAATAATAGTGAAGAATAAAAATTCTTTAACATTTTATATGGCATAAATAATATCTTTATTATTATAATTTGCTTGATTTTAAAGACCATATTTACATTTCTTTAGATAGATTAATCATTGTATAATCATAAACTATTGATTTTGTTGGCTTATTACTTAATATTATTGTGGTCAAATTGCATTGCTTGAGAACTGAGCCTGAGCTGAACATTATGTCTATGGGAAATTGAGTCTTAGTTTATGAGTTCTTACTTTATGAGCACACACTAGGAATGAATTAACTCATAAAGATTAGTTCAATTTCCTCTACACTGTTCTTGAAATGTTAACAAAAATTTTCTTTATTTCAATTTCTCATTCTTCTTTATATTTGTTAGTTAGGGAGCATCTATAAACTATGTCACATTATTTTAAATACTTTTTGCCATTCCCTTCAATTTTTCAAAAAAATTATCACAGATAACTACATTCTATAGTATTCTGAACATATACATCAATTTTTATAAAAACTGATAAATAGAACAGTTTTTTTATGGAAGTGCAGAAAAATCTTTTAATTAAATTTTATAAACAACAATTTCATCAAACCTGACTTTAAAAAATATGGATACCACTTTCTTAGTTCATTTATAAAAATTCTTTTATTTTATTTTTAATAAAAATTACTTATCATCAATCTTACTAATTAATTTTATAAATTTTCAATAAAAAATTGTATACATTATAAAATATCATGCAATGATATACATTATATATATCATGCAATGATATATATTGCATGATATTTATATCATTGCATATATATCATGCAATGATATATATGATTCTATATTACACTAGTAAAGTGTGTTCTTCCTACTATGTGTACATAAATCAAAACCTCCAAATATTAAAAGCAGGATTGCATATTTTAAAAACATTTTTAGTTAACAACTTGGAATGTTTAAATTGTAAGTATAGATATTTAAAATATATTAGATATTTAAACAGATATATTAATCTTTTTCAACCAAATTTTTCCATATGGCAACATTCCTTTTAAAATATATTAAAAAGTTAGAAGATTGTAAAATTTGGTTTGTGAGTATGAAGATAGTTTTGTTAGAGTTCTATAGATTGTATTGTATTCACTCAACTCTCGGTTTTTGTTTTATTTGAATTCATTTAAAGGCTGTATTCACATGTTGACAATGCCTAATTCTTTTTCTTCAGCTAATTTTTGCTTCAAATAAAAATATTTGACATATTTTCAGATGAATACATGCAAAAGGCAAACTGACATTTCTTGATTTCCAAGCCAAAATCGCCTTGCAAAACACTCATGGTAAGAAATGGGAAGTCAATATCTAAAAAAAAAACAGAAAAGTAGAAACAGAAAAATACTGTGTAACATTGATACCTACCATAGACATTCAATTTAATAATTATAGGCACATGTCTGAACACATCAATAAAAAATATAGTTGTAATATATGCATAGAAGAATTTTCTCAAATTAAATGCACTAAATGTAATGTATATTTTTGCATCACAAACAACAAAATTGTGTAAGTTATCACACTAAAAAATAAAATTTACTATCTATTGATACTTTACTATTATTTTATTATTACTGTGAGGTCCCAGAAAACCTCTATGATATAAAAATATGTAAAAGTATATTTGAATTGTAATAGAAAATAATTAATATAGAAAAGGAAAATATATTTAGTTTTATATAATAAAGGATGTTAAGAGACAAGTGAAACCTTCTGGAAAATGGCATGCAGGTGGTGTAAAAGGGAGAAGAAAAACAAGGCAATAAAACAAAAAGGACAGAAAAATAAATGGAAATTGTGAGGTCCGAGGGAGATCAATCAGTACGCCGATGGTAAGAAGTGGAGCAATAAAAGATAGAACAAAGGAGAAGGGACACGAAAGAAGGAAAACATGTGTTCTTATTTTTAAGAACGAAAAAGGGGGAAAAAGTAAGTTGCTAGTAAGAAGACAACGATTAATTGGAGAGTTGCTCAGGAATCACCGAATGGACCACACGTGTCCGCGAGTCGCTCCGAGGTGTCCACACAGACCGGACGTCTCTGGGGGTCTGCTCTCAGACTCTGAACTGAAGATGGGAAAAATGTAGCAGAGTGATTCCGTGTCCCGTCCTGTCGGGACATCCAACGAGGACCAGGGAACGAAGACGAAGAATAATCATGAAGAATTGAAGGATTGAACTTTTTTTATACTCTCCCTCCCAGATATGATCTCTCGTGTCGACTAGCTCTCTCGAATCTCTCTTCAAGGAAATATGTTAATATTATGTTTTATTTTATTTTTATTTTAAATATATATTATTTACTTTATATGTGTGTTTCCGAATCAATTCTCCTATCCTGGATCCCTGCACTACTTACTCACGTGTCTTATTCTGAAATTAACATTTCAGATGATATAATGAGTTTTCGGTCATTTCCTGAAGGCGGAATTACACGTGTTGGAGAAACACACAAAACTTCTCCTGGTGTCAGACTGACGTTTCGACCTACATATGTAGCGGGATCCTTACACTACTTAATACATGCAACACAATAAGAAAGTTTCTCAGCACTGACACAGACAACTAGATAAAACACAACTAAAACATCTCAAGTAGCTATGTTTTGACCCTTGTCCAACATAGCACTTTGTTCCAGAATTATTCTGTACTCACATGATAATCAACTACATAATAAAAAAAGCTCAAAAGCAGATAGAAATAACATTTAATTATATCTATAAATATAAAATCTGAGTACTTTCAATTTGTATTATCTGCAAGATTATATATTAAAACAATTATTTAATGCAGAGTAATACAGGATACAAATAGAATAATAATTAAAATTGTTACAGTTCATATACACTGGAGAGTTGTATCATGATAATACAGTACAAAATAAGTTAAAATACATAAAACATGTTAAATTATATATAAATAAATTACATTAAAATATATAAATAAAGTGTCTATATATATACAAAATTATTGTATCAACAAAAAAATAGCTATAAACATCGTTTGTTTTTTCAAAGTTGCAAAATAGTGACTAAGTCAGACAGAATTCTCCAAAGTTGTGGGTTAAGGAGAGATTTCAATAAGATTTCATTAATATGGATATTTCCCATCTGCTTGATTTACATTATGGTCTCTGCTATTCTGATTTTTTCCATCATTTGAATGCTCTTTACCTCCTTTGGTTTATAACTCAGTAGACAACAAGAGATTTATAAAATTCCCTTATCAAGGAAATATTTAGATCAGGGTTACCAAACTTTTTTGTATGCTGGCCAAATTTTCTAAATATTTTAAAAAATTGTGGTTTTGTGGGGTGCACACTATATCAAAAGGGTAAGACAAGTTATTATTACATTTTTATAAAAAATAAAATAACTACATTTTTATAATACTTTTATTAAGTAGGTACCTTTATTAATAATACAAATATGCAATTAATTTTTACCAATGCAATTTTTTTAGTACACTCAATAATATATTTTTGATTTTTAAACATTTTAAGCAAAATTACCATTTTCTTACAAATTATGACTTACTCGAGTTGGACTTTGAAAACTGCTTTTTATCTGATGATATATTTCTTCATACTGGACTCAAAAGATGTTGTGTTAATTCGAAGTATCGACAACAAATGACATCAGTTATTCTTGATCTTAATTTTGATTTATTTAAGTGCAAAATTGAAAATGTTTTTTCACAAATATATGTATTTCCGAATTACAAAGCCATTCGATATGCATGTTTTAATAACTCAGGATATTCATCTTCTATTGACAGCTTTTTATAAAACTCATCCAGGCTATTATCAGGATAAAATCTTCTTATCTCACTGTTTTCTTGTAAATTAATCATATCAAGTTTAATGGTGCAGTTTTGGGATTAAAGGAAAATGGATCTTCAAATATAGATAGTTCTTTCTCATAATTTTTAAAATGTAAGAAACACCTATCAAATTCATCTAACAATTTTTGAAATGTATTACTACACTTTTCTGAAAATTGTATTGATTTGGGCCAGCAATGGTTCACAGGCCATATGAAACAGTCTTGCAGGCCGCACTTTGGTAACCCCTGCTCTAAGGTATAAAATCATCTGAAATTGAACTTGAATTTTCAAGATGGCTTAACTACATTTTTCATGAAAAGAAAAGTATTTCTAGCCAATATGCTATGAAAGTTCAAAATATTGTAAGGGTCATTGTAAGATCAAAATATTGTAAAACATGATCATAAGTCAGTGACAACCTGTATATATGACAATTTGTGTTTATTCAGTTATTACTATTTTTAATATAAATTAAGTTTCAGCTATATCATTTTTATTTTTATAATTATTATTATTAACCTTTGGAATATAACATCCTTTTTTTGTATTAATTCTTTGTTCTGTATAACAAAGTTTTGCACTGCATGAAATTTTATAGGAACCTATCATGTTATATAAGGGTTACACATGTATTTATAAATGTCAAATACATTTTCATTTTTGTAAATGGCAAAATTATATGACTATAACATTTGCAACTGCAAAAAATGCATGAGTTAATAAATAATGCTGTACAAGGTTAGGATATTATAAATGAGCAAAATTATAATTTTATTGTGATATTTTTAATTGTAATTGCTTCACTAAACTGGAATGATAAGTTAGGATTGTTTAAATATTGAAAATCTGTTTAATTGCAATGAATTATTTTTAAACAAAATATTTTAAATATTTATGTTTTGATTTATGATTTTGTTTAAAATCTAATTACTACAAAATAAAATGTCTTAAAATTTAATAATAAAAACTATAGCACTTAAGCAGGAAACTCTTTATTTTAGTATTCTTGTTTAAGTACTGTGGTATTTTAGTATTCTTGTTTAAGTACTGTGGTTATTCTGGAAAAAGCAGAGATACAGATTTAATTGGTCTTATATTTTAAATAAGGAATATTATAATTCATAAAATCAATTTTAAATTTTAATTCTTTGACAAAATAATGTCAAGTATCAAACAATATTGATTCAAATTAAAATCATTTGAGCTTTTCAGTATAGTAGATGACAATACTAAATTTGAAGAAAATCTTTAAATAAGGAATATAAACACTTTTGACTTCACAACATAGAAATCATCTTTGTCTTAGTTCTGAAATCTATATTCCATAATATAAGAAGTTTGTTCATAAGAGGGTTTATAGTAATCAATTTAATGGAATATATAATCAGTGTTTCTGCATTGGCTTAAAAGATTCTGGCATCCTGAACCAATTCAGCTATTGGTACTTCCATACAATTGATACAACAAAAATGATCCCAAAAATTAATTTTTTTAATGTGTAAACAATTTAATTTATTTATTTTGATGAAAAATAAATTTAATTTAATCTAAGAATATATTACTTCTAATTTTAAATCACTTTCGAATCAGAGATTATGAATGGTAATTTTTTCCAATGTCCTCCACAGACTAATCATGTTCATGGTGGTAGAGCTGTTAGTCAGAGATAGAATGGAGTTCAATAAATAACCTGAGCCTTTGGTTAGATTTATGCATATTATAGCTCTTAAGCTATAACATTTAAGAGGCCCCTTATAATGTGATACCCTAATTTGTAATCTCTATAGCTTATATATAAGTCTGGCTTGCTGTGCCTAGACTTCTGAAATATCTGGAAGTTTGAGATCAATTGAAGTCAATTCTCTAAGTAGTTAATGAACACTTTACCATACAGCCTAGAAATGTATCCCATGCATAATAATAAATCCATAGTAAAAATGCAAAAATGATATATTTTTATAGCAGTTCTTTCAATTTTTAGGCATTTCTAAAAGTTTGGTCCCAAAGAAGTGCCTACTTGGTTTATGCCTAGAGCTGTTCCTGCAATGCTTACTATTGTTATATAGATATTTAAATAAATATAGTTACAGTTTTGCAATATAATTATAAAAGAATAAATGGGTACACATAGTATTCTTTAAAAATTATAAAAAGAATACAGTTCCCAAATTTTCAAATCCAAAAAAGAGGACACAAAATTGGATAGTTAAAGAAACTAAATGAAAGTTTTAACTAATTTCCAATATTATACTGCAAATTTACTATAAATAATTATCAATGTTCTCTATACTATTAACTAAATACTTCAACACTTTACAGAATAAGCAGTGAAATTATGGAGAACTTCAAAATTTCACTGCTTATTCTGCATAACAGAAAATGCATAGAATAAAATAAAAATAAAGTAACAAGTATAAAGTTTTATAGTGGAAGTGTAGTTATTGATTTTGTGGGATTGCAGTCAGTAATTTGAAAAGGAAAGAGTTTAACTGCTAAGCAGAGACAGCTAAGTCAGGATTTTTCTGACACCAGGTATGATAATTTATTGCATTCACATCAAATGCATTTTTAGAAATTTAGGTGCATAAGTAAGTGGCACTCAGAGTCTAAAGTGTTGGAAGTCCAATGGAATGAAGACACAAATTTATAAATATAACAATAAAATTTAATGTACTAAATAATAAAAATTACATAAAAAAAAAGGAGCAATGACAAATATATATATCAAGCAAAAAAAATCAAAAGGTAACTTGACAAAACTAAAGAATTCAAATTTAATTAAATAATTCCTATCAAAAACAGGGGGTTCTACATCTGCCCATAAACATACCTTGAGAGAGAGATTTCCTTCTTGTTCTTCATTTCTTTCTTTATACCCATACACAATATTATCTATATAAAAAAAGTAGAATGTGGTATTTATTTTGAACTTTGTATCAATAAAAATCCTGGGAAATGTCTTTCATTTTAAAATCCATTCCATTTTCAATACAGAAAGTTTTTATTTTTTGAAATTTGCATACAAAATTAACTACATTTGGCAACAGTGTTCAAAATGCAGGTTCAAAACAAATCAGTATTGTCATGCATATTTTATTATTCAAATTCTTTAATTCTAAACTCAATATGGGATGGCTTTTAGGTATTACAATTAAATTAAGAAATGTGTTATTGTATTCCCAATTATTGTTAATTAATAAAATAATGAATTTGGTAATTCAGTAAAAATACAGTATAAAATAAAACATATTAAAGTTATACTGCTAGTTGAATTTTTTTCCAGACCTAAATTGACATGATTATATTTTTTTTTTCCCCCCTCAATTTATACAAAATTTTGTATAAATTGAAAAAAATTTCAATCTCTGTTTATATATAAACTGAGAATAATTTTTTACAAAAAATTATCTATACATATATACTGTAGTAGACTCCTGATTACAAAAATCTGTACAGATTTTTGAAATTAGGAATCTACTATATATGACATAAATAAGCTAAGTAACTTGAACTTTTAAATGCTAT
The DNA here is from genome assembly GCA_011317285.2 of Androctonus mauritanicus. Lineage (NCBI taxonomy): Eukaryota > Metazoa > Arthropoda > Arachnida > Scorpiones > Buthidae > Androctonus > Androctonus mauritanicus. The sequence goes on along the minus strand of WUQG02302600.1, from coordinate 6,446 downwards.
AAACATATTTGTCCTCATAACTTACAAATATAGTAGATGTTTGTTCTCTATCATATGAAAATATGATAAATTATGGAAACATTTTAGTTATAGTCATTTCTGGAAGTCAGATGTACATAAGCTGGAAAATACTTATACATATGTACTTTATCATTATCTGTTCATACCATGGCATGATACTTTATTCCATTTGCTTTGATTGTTTTAAATTTAAAAATTGGTGATCCAACTCAGTCAAAAGCCCAGCATTATTTAAATTTAATTAATCTTTAGTTCTGAATCAAATTTTTTTATTTTGTTATAATATATATCTATTGCTTTGTAAATGATGTAAAGTTTAAAATGACTGAGGAAAGTTCATTTACTAAAATCTCTTTTCGTAAATGATTTTTAACCTATATGAATTAATGATGTTTGAAATTTTTTTATAAAATTTAAATGATATAAGAAGTATCATTGAAACTATTACTTTTTAAAAATCATTCTGTTCACCAATGATTAAAAATATATTTAAATAATGATTAAAAATCATTATTTAAATATATACTGAAGATTAGTACAATTATTCAATGCTGATATATTAAATATCATTCCAGTGGCACTGATAATTAATCACTTTAAAGAAAATATATTTTAATTATTTATAATACAAATTTTTAGTTGATACTGAAATTTATATTATATCAAGTAATGTTATGCTAATAACTATAAAAATTAATTTTTTATAGTAGTATTTTTAATTTTTATATCCAAAACAGGATAAGGAATTTTTAATTACAAATTTTCATTTTAATAGGCATTTCAAATATAATGGGCCAATTACAGAAATTTAAATAAATGATACAATTACACAATGATACAAATTTTCACTCTAAACCTTTAATTGTATAAAATTTATAAATAATGAAAATTTTATAAATAAATAGTTACATTAAAATTAAAATATTTTTATCTAAACTGTTTTTATTTATCAAATCCACAATGCTAAATTACTTTATTTGGCTTTGCATCATCAATATGATGACTAGTAGAAACAGGGCTAACCTTACGGGTGGGCAAGCTGGGCCTAGGGCCACTATTTAGTTGGAGCTATCATACAAATCTGTAAAAAGGCCAACAATTGAAAACTACATTGGAATTAAAGAGAAAAATGAATAAGCTTTTCCCTTTAATTCCTATGTAATTTCAGAAATGCAGCTGCTATAAAAAATTATACATAATGCAGGAGGTAATAGACTGCTGTTTTATATCCAGGGCATTGAGTAAGATTCTGTTGGACCTGTCATACATCTTTCTGAAATTTGAACTTATTTTATAATTTAATGATAGCACCTTATTCTACAGCTAACTTATGAAAATAAATGTGTAGTTGTTTTCATAACTAGATTACTAGAATTTTGATCATAAACAAATTTACAGAATGACTCAACTATCAAGTTAAACAGCAGAATAACCATAATAAACATTCAACTTTCTGTGAATTATTTTCTTATGTTTAACTTAATAATCTTTTATATTTTAACATGATATTTGGTTAAATCAATGAATGGAAAAGAACTTATGGGTGCTGCAATAATTTAAATAACATACTGATCATTCTGGTTCAGATATTGATCCTACTGATTTGTGCAATGAACTAAATATGTTCTGTAATTGGGTTCCAGCAAAAAGTGTAGCTATGAATGACTTAAAATTTATTTACAAAAATAATTTACTACATATGTTTCCAAACATTTTTGTTAACCTAAGAATTTTGCTAACCATGCCAATTACAGTAGCCTCAGGCAAACACAGTTTTTCAAAGTTGAAACTAATAAAAACTATTTATGATTGCATATGCCACAAGAATATTTGAATAGCTTAGCGTTCATATCAGTCAAAAGTAAAGTTGCTGAGTCATTGGTTTATTCAGAGCTTATAAACAATTTTGCAAATATAAAAGCAGGAAAAAGTTGCTTTTTAATTTATTTGTATTGTAAGTAATTGTTTTTTAGTAGGTGCAAGTTTTATAACATATTAAACATTGTAATAATAAAATTATCTGAAACAAATCTTAATAATATAAACAATATTTAACATCTTTAAATTTTTAGAATGCAGGAAAATTGAAAAATACATAAGACTGATAACTCATGGCTTTTATTGTTATATAATTTTTTTCCATCCATCACACACATTTTTTTACATTGTTACTTCAGAAGCAGTTTATATTATGGGCTGCCAATTTGATAGTTGCCTGGGACTACCAGAGACCTAAGGCTGACTCTGGTAGAAAACTAATATAAACATCTTACATTACACTAAGAACTAATATACCAGTAAATATCATCCTGTATTCGAAACCATTATAAGATTAAAAAGCAAACAGGAAAGACATTTATTTAATAAAGAATATATAGGAGTAACAATAACTGAAAACATGAACAGACTTTTAATATTTAAAATGAAAGCTATTAGTGCTTTCTTGAGAAAAATGCAAATCAATATCTATTTAAAAGAAAGCAAAAGTTATAATTCCTAATGCCCCTATCAATTCTTTGTTATTTAGAAAAGCCATAGAAATAAAGTCGTTTCCTGCATTTAACACACTATCTCTTATGGCATCACAGATCTGTTCACTATTTTAAATATTCTTAAACACAATAAACAAAATTCCTTTTTATTCTCTTTTCCATTTGTTCTTATTTCTCTTATCATCAAATTCATTCTAGCTTTTATACTCCTCTGATCATTTGTTATAAGAAAATCTTTCTTACTTACATTTATTCTTATCTACTAACATTTTTTCTATTATTATTAATCCTCCATATTTGTTATCAAATGAATGTCTTTTCTATTTGGTTCTTCACCTGACAATGGTCCTGATATAAAGAAATTGAAAGTACAATATTTATATTTAATATAATGTATTTGTAATTTTATACAATAAAAAGTTGATTGAATTTGTATAAAGTATTAAGTCATTTATTTAATCATTTACCATAACGAATATTATCTGTACTTGCATTTTTGAATCTTATTTACAGAAACTTGAAATCTATGCTAATTTTCAATAAATCAAATTTAGATATGAAAGTAATGATATTTATATTTATATAATAGAAAAAATTGTAAACAAAATTATTGTATTTGTTTAAACATAATATGATACTATATAATGAATATCTGAATTTGATTTATTAAAAAATTTTCACGCTACATAACAATTATTTTCATTCTTGTTAAATTAAATAGATAAATGTATTCAAATATTATCATCTTATTTGCTACAAATTTTAATTTTGATAGACCTGGACGTTTTTATATTTTTCTTTTTAATAGCTTAACTATAAAGGAAAATTTACTAAAATAATATTCAGCAATATTAAATTTAAAGCATAATCTAAATCTTCCCAATAATTTAGATTACATAATCTAATAATAACATATACAATAAAATTCAACTCCTTATGCAGTTGTGGCTACACTATTTATTGATACGAACGTTTTTGGCAATGCATTCGGAAACATTTGGAAATGTTTAAACCTGATGATGACAACCGAATGCATTGCCAAAAACGTTCATATCAATAAATAGTGTAGCCACAACTGCATAAGGAGTTGAATTTTATTGTATTTGTTATGGATCATTATCTTGGCTTATAATTTGTCAGTTTACTGTACAGTACAAGTTGTCCTCGACTTATGTTTATTCAACTTATGATATTATGAATTTGGCGTTTTTTTTTTAATATCTCGGCTAAAAATACTCTTTTGTTTTATTAAAAATGTAGTGAAACAATTGCTTATCACCTCAGTGATCCAGATTCAATTCTGAATAACCTTACACCTTGGAAGCTGGGTTCAATTCCAGATTATTTTTTGAGGATCTGGGATGATAATCAGAAGATTTTGCAATCTTAAAGGATTCCATATTCTAACATATATTATTACTACTAAAATTATCATCATTATGGTCATTTTCAACTTATGTCATTTTCACTGGGTTATCAAAACAACTGCATTATAAACTGAACTTTTATTTATTTTTGTAGATAGTGCTATACTAAAAATAAAAAAATAACTACTTGTTATAAAACAATAGCAATTTTTTCCTATTTTCTCCAATATTTCTGATCAAGTTGTATTAAAATTGTACAATTTAGAATTTATAAAAGAAACATAGAAGTTCATTTTTTAACTGCTTGATTTTAGCACAAAATCAAGCAGTTAAATTTAATTATAAATTTAATTTTAATATATTAAAACAATTTAATAGATGTTATTTGTTCATTTATTCAGCTTACTGAATGAATTTTTTAAAATAATGATAAATATATATGACTGTAAACTGAACAACAATCTTAAATGAATGTTGTTTTACAATGCCACAAAAATATCTTATTTATAAATTATTGATAAAGTTATAACAAACTTGTGAAAAGATCAAAATGCAAAATAAATACAATGCAATTAGTTGCTTAAGTCATAAGCAATGGTAAACATCCAGTAAGCCAGAAAAAATTTACACTAACCTAGTATAGAAATAACAAATTTTTATATTTATGTGTACTTTTTATTTATAAAAATTACTTCATATGAATATCATTAATGAACTTTAAAGTTTTTGTGCATTTGGTAATTTTGGCATATTTATGTAATTAAGTAAATTCACATAAAATTTTGTTTTTTACAGATTTCATTTGCTGAAGGATATCTTGCTGCTGACCCTAGAACCAAAACCAGTTCAAAACTTAGATTTTTTCACTTCTTCAGAGACATTCTTGGCATTCTTCTCATTCTTGGAATTCTCTTCTCCTTCATGGGTGAGCTGTCGGGTATCGGATTATTTTATTTATTCTTTGTTTATTTGTTCATTTCATTTTTACTATTAAATTTTGTTTCAATAATTTAATAAATGAATAAATTTTAAAATAATATGAAATAAATGTAAAAAGAAAAATTTTACTAATTTTTGTTAAGTTTGTATTAATGAATATCAAATAATATTCACTCATATAAATTTAACAAAAATTGGATATCGGTAATTGAAAATAGCAAAACAGGAAATTTTTAATTTGTAATACTTCTTGATACAGTTATTATAAAAGAAAATTTAAATATATATATATATATCTTGGACATAATTTAAGATAATATAACCAAGATTTAAAATTTTGAATAAAGATGATGATAATGATCAGTTCTTTTAACATATTTAAAGCAGTATTAAAATCCTTTATTTCACTCATACAAGAATAATGTTTAGAAGCCATTCAAAAATGATCATAATGTTCTTTAATTTTTTCGTACAAGTTCTCAACTTCACAAATTAATTTGTTCTTGAAATGAGCTTATAAAGTAAGAAACCTTATACCAAGAACCAAAATCTCATAGACATATTAAAATTAGGGGTTCCATTTTCAGCAATACAATTTGATTGCAAAAAATTAAGTAAAGGTCAACAAAATCAATAGTTTGATTAAACAATGATTTATTTATGTAAAGAAATGAAAATATAGTCTTTAAAATGAAGCAGATTATTATTATAAGTTACAAAATATTAAGTTATAAATATTAAGGAATTTTTATTCCTCATTATTATTGACAGGTAAGTATATGATCTTACTTTATACTGCCTTTAATAGAATCTAGAAATGAAAGTTATTTACATAATATGTAGCTAGAGAGTGCACTACCTCCCCTTCTCGTGCTGCTATTTTGATTTTTTTTAATTTTGAGTGAGTTCAGAAAATGTTCCAAGAAGTCTCTGCTGTAAAAGCTAAAGAATGATATCATGAATATGGAGATCATGAGATATCATGATTTGTTGAACAGTTGAAGTTCCATTTTCCTGAGACAAATCACATTGTCTCATGAAGTGGTGTCATTCTTTAGTTTTCCAGCAAAGACTTCTTGAAGCATTTTTTCATAGCAGACAATGGAGTTTTTGCTACAAACCCAGTTGTATTGTAATATATAGCTATGTATAGTTGGTTTCAAAAAGGTGTTCACCTGTTGCAAGGGTTGAGGTTACAGGAAGTTGATTGATTATAAAGTTTGTCAGTTCAAACCTACATCATGGGAACTAAAAATGGACATGTCTGTTTCGACTAAGAATAGGAGTGAGGTATATGAATGAGATGGGTTGATTACAGTGCTCTAGACTGAAGAGACTAATTGCAACTCACTATTTCAAGTAAAGCAGATTTTGTAGTTATGAATTGACTAAACAGATAACATGCTCTAATATCATTTTTTAAATTTTGAATATTGGTAATTATGAATATGATATTTATAGATTTATTTCTTTTAAATTCTAATATGCTAATATAGCTATACCATATTTGTTTGCTGCCATACATTATATATAAACTATATATAGAATTTTTTATACAGGGTCGTGCAGGTAAATCCGGAAAAATTGTGATGTAATTAAAAACGACAAAATTGCAAGAAAAAATAAA
>WUQG02302489.1:0-19337 GCA_011317285.2 Androctonus mauritanicus | reverse complement strand
ATAATGATTAAAAAAAGAAAAAACCTGAAAGAACTGGTTTGCTGATAAATTTAATCCTTTAAAATTCAATCGGTGAAAACATTCTTCGCAGAAAGGTAGTAAAATGATACAAGGAACATGTTTTAATAACACTTTTTGTGGATAATTCGTCGTCTCATTCTTTAAATATAGAAAGTATAATTTAAATATAATAACTATAACTGTTTTCATTTACAGTTCAGTTATTGAGAACTGTAAACAATCCGCAAATTTGACATACGACAAGGATAAAGTGTTAGAATTAGATACCATACTAATTGTATAAACGTGATATACATTCCATTTAAGAGTATATTAATCATAGAAAAATGTTTATATAACGTTAAATGATTAAAATGGAAGAAAACTGATGAATGCCGTTGTTAATTGAGGATTTATTATGAATATATTAAAAAAAATATATACCAATAATAGTTTTGAATGTCTTTAATAGAGCGACAATAAAATTAGCTTTCTCTGCACGTACTTTCTGAGAAGAATAACAAACCCACTTTAATTTGATACAATAAGTTCGGATCTATAATTATTCGAGTCAGTATTTTTGTGCATGTATTAAACCATTTTAATTAATTCTCTGTTTGTTTATATTCTTTACTTGTTAGAAAAACGATCAAATTTCTCTGCACTTAGTCACCCCCATATAAAATTCAGATTTTTAAATGCTACCACGCTTTTATGATATACTTAACGATTAGTAGCGATTAATGCCATTTTCTCGTTCTCTAAGCGCTCGAATTGGAATTTATTCTTATAGGTGATTAAGAAAACAGATATATCTTACTGCTAAGTAATAGTTTCTAACAAAGGGCATGATCTCATTTGTTTCGTAAGGCAGAACGAACTGCCGTTTCTACTCAACGCCTATCTTAGTCACTTGTGACATCAAGAAGAGGCGAAAAAGGGTAGAAAAAATAAATCGCGATCGAGAAATTAGGTCATCGACGAGTTTCAAATTTAATATGTACTAATTTTTCTTAAATTATCTACTAATGATTTTTAAATTAGAAAAGTCCTCGTTGCGCAAAAGATGAGAGAAAAATTCTTAAATAACTAAAAGTTCTCATCGTTAAAAACGGGGGAGGGGGTAAAAATTTCAAAAAATTAAAACAAGTTCGGAAACTTTCATCTCTTTTCATAAGAGAAATTAAATGCAGAAGTCGCTAAAATTTTAATTTTAATTTAATTAAGTTAAATATTAATTAAAAAAAAATATTCTGAAATTTAATTTTCTCGATTTTTATAATTAAAAAACGATATCTTTCAGAAGTTTATAATAAGCAACATTAAATGATGAATTTATTTTATCGTTTAATAATTAATTAGTCGAGTAATGAAATTTTATATCCGGCCTTAATTTTCACTTATAAAATTTAATACTTGCTACAGGTTACAGGAAAACGTTGCGAAGACAAAGAGATTTCTTACTATCTAATTTTTTGGCATTTCCTTTTCCGAAGAGAGTGAAAGAGGAACACCTATTAACCTATTTTTTTTTTAAAATACAATAAATATTTTTGAAATTTTATTAAAACTAACAACAATCTCACCCTTATTACAATTTATTTTTCTTTTGGTAGAAATTCTAAATTTGGCACGATTTAATTTATCATGTTTTTTAATGGTTATATATATATATATATATATATATATGCGCATACTCTATCCAAGTTCAAAGATTATAAGGATGAAAACAGAAACTTAATTTAAATCATTTGAATGCTAAATGTGATTCGGGTGTCAAGGTCAAATTTCGAATTGATGCAGAGTCATACTAGATGCAGAAAATCGTTACGATCCGACGATCGAATAGAATGGCTTTTTAGCTGATAAACGTGTTTACGCATACAATTTACAGATAATTCTCTCATTTGCCAAGCTTAGTTTACAGTTTTAAACTTCGTTTTAATCGTTATTTACTCCTATTTAATTAATTAAGGAAGAAATCACTTAATTATTCTGCTGAATCACGGTGCTAAAATGTTAACTGTATATTTTAATTTATGGCGTTTAGTCATATTAAAGCGAATTACAATCTGCAAAAGTAATTAAATAATCGCTATGTTTTTATCAAACGCGATTGGTTCTTTTGAATTTAAACGGACCAATCAATGAAATATATAAATTGAACGTAGAGAATTTAAAATATTTTCTTTTTTATTAAATTGATAATTTAAAATAAGATTTTATCAACCGTTATAATAGTTTATTAATCATTTTTAATAAATTTATGCTATTTTTTCATTATTATAAATTTCAAAAATATTATATTGCGTTTTCCTATCATTAACTTCAAATTAAATATTATAAATATTCTCGTTCTATCAACCAATACAGTAAGCCTATATTAAAAACTAATAAATATTTTATTACAATATTTACTAATTATGATAATATATTAATAATTTCTAATAACGAATTAATATTAATTAATGATCTGTATATGGAAGTAATCATTTTCTTTAAATATTACATAATTATGCAAAATAATAAACGTTATCATTTGTCATAAATACACTGTATAATATTTAGTTTCTTAGAAACATTAATTTTTAGAAACTAATCAGGCATTTATTCACGTAAAAATTCCTTAAACTTTAATTATTGGAACGAATTATATATATTTATAGAATATTTAATGCAAGGATCGTGATGTTTCATCATAGATAACTTTATCATTTTTCTTAAGATATTAAAAAATTCTTTTGCGATTTTAATTAAGTATCATCAATGTTATTTTGATACTAATAATTTATTTCAGTCTTTTATATATATATATTTTTTTCTATTTTGAAAGAAGTTAATGATTCATAACCAATTACTGGAAGAGTTTTATATTCTTTTATGATAGAGCAAAGAAAATGCAAATTAGTTTAGTGCGCGCTGTATAAAGTTACGCATTAACATTCCCATTCTTCTGTTGAATGACTGTTTATCAGTAATGAAGAATTTGGAAATCGTCTGATTTTCTTTTTTCCTTTTTTGAAAGGCTTTATTTAATACGAAATTCTAAGATACGCAATACTTTAATTATCGACATTTTATCACGTTCCCATTAACAAAATGCGAATTTTTAAAATCGTTAAACACACCGGATACGTGCGAAATTTTTATATCGAAACATCATTTTGCTTCCATACATTTTTCTATTTTTTTTTTTTTTTTTAACTCATAATTTCCATTAAAATCGAGATTTCAAATATTTTAATTCGCTTGGAATGCCAAAATTCTAAGTTTTGAATTTTGTATTCCTTGATTTTTCAAGTTTCAAATTGCATAGATCTAACATGCGCATTTTGAAAGAATTCTATTTTTCATTGCAAAGTTAATTATCCATTTGTTCTTTTAATTATTATAGTAATGAACGGTTACTTTATATACGTAATCTAATGGAAATTAAATTAATTTTTGCAAACGATAAGCTATTTGATAGAATTTTCTTTAAAGCGTGTTTATGTAGCACTTTTGAAATGGAGAAAATAAAAAAGAAAAAATTATTTTTCAAATTTTCAGGCTCGATTTTGCTATATTTTCCTTACAATCGATCTAAAATAAAATATTTTATTTGCATTACAAATAAATTTCTACCAAGGTTATCTTATTTATGCTAATTTTCAGCATCTAACAACAGTTTGGATGATACAAAATGGCACTAAAAATATGAGTAAAAAAAATAGGGAGTCAAAATTTAGGCAGACACGTTAATTATTAAAGGTTCCACCTTTTCAAATTCACAGTTTGAAGAAACAACGACCCGTGTGTGGGTCGAGAGAAAGGCTAAATGTTATTAGAAAAGTCATTAACTGAATGATAGTTAAATATCTCTGGTAGAAGCATCTAGCAGCAATTGTGCCCGAATTAAAGATAATCTAAGCGATTGTAGTTTAACAATACAACGATTTAAACTGGATTTTGCTTAATCTAAAATATATACTGTACGTAAGAATTGAGACACTTCAATTTTAAATTAAGTTAATTAAAAAAAAAAAAGAAAAGAAAACAATTCGTTGTTAATTCTGATTATTTTTAATTATTTTCGTTGTCACACGTGTCATCGATCCGTGTCCAAGATAAAATTCTGTTCTTTAATTTTTTCTAAAACCTTATTACGTCTTATCTGCTTAAAAGAGGGTCGGTGATCTTTAACCCGCGACCTCTTGGATGGTTAGTTGACTGGTGCTTCATTCTAGCCCATTAAAAACGATTGTTTCGTTTTGATATGTGATGGAAAACAAGGACATCGTGCAGCACGATTGATGTGACGTCAGCTAGAAAGAGACATTAGTTAAATTCATACAATTCAAATTCAGAAGCAGAAGACACCCGGGATCTACCCGATGCCTTTGTTTTAAAATGCGCTTTACTTTCGCCCATCAGTCATCTTTCGGTAGAATCAGGTATTAGGTGTACACATTTGTGTCCTTGGCCCACATCACACACTGTGACAAATGTCTGGGATTTAAACATTTCTACCAATATATCCCAACCGGAATTTACAAACTAGTAGAAAATATATTAGTACTCTCTAAGGACTGATAGTTATCTATTGAAAAATATCTTTAAACCGGTAGAAATAAGCAAGCTACAAGAACATATTTCAAACTTTATATAGAAATTTTTCTATATAAATAAACTTATTTGGATTCGAGCCATTCAGTAAAAAACAGGTTTGGATCGACAAATACCAAAATGCATTTTAATATTTTGTAAGAAGGTAAATTATTATTTATTGTGGTATATGACATTAAGTTTTTATTAATAAACCTTCAGAGATGATAAACAAAATATAATAATTGTGATAGATATTATTATTGAACGAATTTAGTTACAGATGTTATTTTCTGGCTCTTTTTTTTCATCATGAATCTCTATAGGGGTTTTACCTTTAGAAAAACACGAACTTGAGATTACTGGACGTGCCAATTGTATTAAATTGGTTAATCTCTTAACTCTAGACCTTGAACATTGTTCTGGTTCTTGAATGAAAATATAATTTACTTGAAGGTGGAAGATTCATGTTATGACATCATCGAAAAATCCCATTCATGAAAGATTAACACTGCGAACAGGATACAACGTTAAAAGTTAAAGTTTATAGGATACCGTTCAGAAATTGAATTTTATCTAAATATAAATTTAGTAAAAATACAGTTTGGGCCTTTTAAATAATTCAGAATATTTCTTTGTCGCTTGAAAACATAACTATACCGCTCTTTTTAATCATATTTATTACACGCTCCTTTAATTTATTTTTCGAAATTTTGAAAATTGATCTTAAAATGATTTTAAAAAGCAATCAGGAGAGTATTCGTATTACAAAATCTCTCCTAAACGTGACAATATCTAAGAAAATTCTAAGAAATTTTGATAAGAAACTCAGTTGCATTCAAAGTTTCAAGATATAAGTAATTAGAATGATTATATAATTATTCTTATGCTTAAATTTTTTTCTTAAATCTTTGATATTAGATACCATACCTTGGATTAATGGGATGTACTTATTAATACCTATCATATAAGCAATTAAAAATCACATAAATGAATTTATTTTTAATCGAAATTTATTTTGTATATCTAATGTAGAAAAAACACCATATTTTAGAATATAAAAAAGTTATGAAAATTTTTGTAATATTGAATTGTGTTTGATTAATTAGGCCTTACTATAAACATTGAAACTGGGTCGAGATCTTACAATGTATCATTTTTCCTTGTTTTTAAGCCGTATAATTGATCGTCTATCAAAATTTACTCGACAACCGATATCTTATATATGAAAATAATTATATTTTCAATATTTTCGAATTTATTCATAAATAATATTCCAAATTAAATTTTATAATTTAAACTTTCTTAGATTTTCTACAGTTAAAAATAATTATTATTTTATTACATTAAAATATTATTAAAATTAAACAACACAAAGACAGTTTAAACATAATTTCGTAATAATACAGTATTTGTTTTCGTTTCATATTTAGTTATTTCTTGTAAAAAAATTACACAGCGTAGGTAAAAAACAGTATAAATTCAATTTTAGCAAAATATTTTTCAAAATCGTATCACTTGATTCAGCGGATTAAATTTCGAAATGTACTTCGTCTCTCATACTTAACTCACGTAGTATAACTCAAAACAGTTTCATAAAGTGAAGTAATTCCTCATAAAGTAGCCATTTTAATCTTTTTAAACATTCCTATCCTTGTAAATAACATAATTATAGACTTGTATTTACTGTATCAGTTGGAAGTGTCCCTCTAACATAGTTATAATAATGTAAAGAAACTGCATATCTGTAGATTTACTGATATGTGCAATGGAAACAAAAAATAATAATAAAAATTAAAAATTATGCTGATTTTTTATAATTAAAGGTGAGATGTTCATAATAGTTTCGTCTCGTCGGAATGGAATCATTATTATGAACGATCTTTAAGAATTATTTATATGATCATTAAAGATCGTACAATGTTGTGAACATTATAAAAACCTTTTGAAATGAATTCCGCTTAAAATTTAATTAAAATTTCAACCCCATGTCATTAATATCTTATGACAAATGTTGAGAACTCAATATATTCAGGTTAAATTTCATTTTGTGTCTTAAATGATATTTTAATTTACTTTCAAAATCTAAAAACTAAGTATCGTGTACAAAATTATGTCACAAATTAAACGAATTAACTGTTAAAACAAACGCGAAAGATAGTCTTAATTTTCCAAACGGGCTATTTTGCATAAAATTAAAGATATATCACTCTGTTCTTAAAAAGTTCATCAAAAGATATCAATCTAAGACTCATCTTTCTAGAGGAGGAGGAAAATTTTCCGAGTTATTTCATTCCTACTCTCTCAGAAACAATTCCTATTCTGCTTCTTCAGTAATGCAATGTATTTTGTGTGTGTGAAAATCTTATATGCAACGTCTTTTATCGCTTTTAAATCCCTCGTGACTGGACACCAGGAAACGTTGATAAAAATTGCCGGATGTTAAAAGAAAATGGGAAAATACCAAAATTATTTTGGAAATTTTTTTTTATATTAAATTGACGTGGGGTTCTTCTAACATTCCATCAATTTATCCAGGGAAAAAATTAGTTTTTATTCACGCTTTTTCTTGAGAATATTAACTGTAGAATTAAAGAAACATTTAGAAACAATTCTTAAAAAAATAAACACTTTTAATAGACAATAATTCGAAAAGAAAATTCTAAATTTATTATAATCGTTTATACTATTAAACAGAAGCAGTTATTTTAATTTTATTCTCACGTAGTTATAGAAGCTTACTCTAGGTGTCACTACTTTAAAATTAACATTACTCATTGAATAAACAAAAGATCGTCAGGTAATAATATTCTAGTATCACCTACTTACTAAAGGGGAGGGGAAGAAAGTCTTTTGGTAATTATAGCATACAATGGAGGAGTCTACTCTCTCCCACGCAAAGATTCAGGTTGGTTATCACGTGGAGCATAATGACGTCATTAAGTGGTATATAAACGCATGCGCCGACATGATGCTGAACGTGTCCATGGAGTGAACACATGCTAAATTATGGCAAGAGTGTGTAGGTCCTGGTTCTTGCTCTTGTTAACTTTTGTTATCTTAGGGGGTAGCGCACAAGTTTTCTCGTATCGTTCTCACAAAGGTAAGTTCAAAATATATTGTTTCTGTAGATATTAATTCGAGCGCGAAATGATTCGTTTTTTAAATTACCATCTAAAATATTGTTAAAGTTTATTATCGGGAAACTACTATTAAACAAGTTTAGATGGAAAACTTAAAAAAAAAATTGATAAATGGATCCGTTTGTTGTCTAATACATTTGATTTTTCCTTTCTTCCGATTTTATTTGCGGAAATTTTTGTTGTGGTATAAAATATTTCGTTTTAAGAAGTGTTTGCGATCGGCTTCACTGCATTACTTCGTAATCTTGCTGTAAAGCCGAAATTTTACATTAAAGCTTTTAAAAATAATAAATTAATTTATGAAAATTAATTCTATCCATGTTATGTTTATACACCAAGTCATCCTTGAAGTGTAGGAATGGTGATTTATTTCAGATATTGTTATAAAAATTATCATATTTTTTTTCATTTTAATTAGATTTTCGAAGAACAAACTGTTATAGAAATAATATTAGCTCAGATTTGTTAGTTACGTCACTAATAGGTGGTATCTTTTATGTCACGTAATTGGAAATTAGGTCAAAGGCTAAAACCCAAGGGCGTTTAAAATTTATTTATCAAAAACTGATAAGTAAAAAATTTCAAAGTCGCTTCAATGCCACCTTTTCGAAAATATTTCAATATTGATTTCCATACAGGATAATAATAATAATTATTATTATTATGATTCGTATAATTTTCAGATTAAAGTTTAAACTTGTATGGATAGGTCAAGGATAATGCGCAGGTTAAAAGTCAAGGGAAGGAAGAATAAAAGAGAGAAATACCGGTATCAAACGAGAACTGTGGGCGTTTTTATCCTGTTTAAATGCAGACGGAAGCATTAAATGTCGAATTTTAAAAATGAGGATCTCCCCTTCTAACCACTTACACCTTTTTATTGGGGTTAGGAGGCCTATTAAACACTCGAGTATAATGACCAGCGAACACTTTACACGTGGATTTCTCGTTTTATTTCAGTGATCAGTATTTTATCGAATTTTTGGAAATTTTATTGCTCGATATCTTGGAGAATTTAATTTAGGAAAATTCTAATCGAAGACATTTTCGCTTTAGATTGTTAAATGGTGTCGTGTGCTAAAAACTCACCCCTTATCCTCTTACCTGGACATCTAGGTAAGAGTTTAAACTAAATTCGTCCGGTTTTTGACGTCATAATCGACAATGAATTTTTATAATTTTTAGGTTAAAGAATCCGCTTGATTTATAACTTCCAGACAGCTCTTAACACATTCTTGCATTTTCTAAGACATAATTAACATTTAAATTACTTAACATTTATGTTAACATATTATTTTCTTTTCTTTTTAGTTTGAAGTTAATTTAGAATTAAGAAAAATTCATGAATATTAATTGACGCTATTCTTGAAAATATACTATGAATTCAAATTAGATAAAAAGTACATAGTTTAAAAATACACAGTTATTAGTAAAAATACACAGTTATTAGTTTAAATATAAACAGTTTTCGAGATTTAATTTATTAATTCAGTAACTTATTTACAAATTATTTAACATTTTTTTTTCTTTTATTAATAACCAATCAAATTAATTTTCTTTCTTAACATTTTCCTCAAACCTTACGACCTAAACAAATTACCTAATTATTATAAGAGATCTTTAACTCGCTAGATGACTTTAAAAAGGAAAAAAACAAAATATTTATGGAGATTTAACAAAGATATTAAGTGTTTAAAATTCAAAAAAGTTTAAAGAACTGGATATTCCCGCAAGTTTTTCCGAGGTATGTAACCTCGTTCTTTAAATGACAAAAACAAAACAAGTGAAATCTTCAGTTTCCGCCTAAACATCTCTTTTAAAATTTAAGAAAATAAATTAAGTAGATATTGTAAATAGATTTGATTTATTATCGAAAAACATGCTGTACTTGAGAATAAAAAATTTCATTTTGATTTATCAAAGTTTTTTTAAAATTTTTACAGATTCTCAACAAGTAAATTTATATGAGAGATTGCATCCGGTAAGAATACTAATATTATAATATGAAACTAATAAATTGTTTATTTTACAATGTTTTTTTTTATTTGTTTTTTATCTTTCTCGCAGGAAACAAATGATCAACACGATAGAGTGAAAAGAAGAGCGGGAGGAGGATTAGAAACTTTTTTCGAGCATCTGGTTAGATTGGGTTTAAATAAAATATGTCTCTTACTTAGAACTGCTCAAATTGATGATGTTTTATTATCAACAGGTAAGGCAATTTGCATTTGGAGAATTGTTAATTCATATATTTCTATTGTATACAAAGATATGCGCACCATTTGCATTCAATGTTTTATTCGGAAGAATTTTTAAAATATTTCGTGTACGGAATAAATAATTTTTTAACGTCATTCAAAACTTTTGTTCTCTTTTTTGTTGGGTGTTGCCAGGAAGTTTTATGTATAGAGGGAGGTTTAAACTAATGTATTGTATTTCCACCTTTATTTTAAAGTCCCTAGATCTTATATAACATAAATTTGAATATTTTTTTACTTTCAGGTGCATTCACTTTATTCGCACCAACGGACGAAGCATTTGCTTTACTGCCTGGTGGTGCATTAGACGAAATCGAAAAGAACCCTGAAAAACTAAAGGAATTCTTGTTATACCATATCATTCCTGGACAAGTTTCTTCGTCTCAATTCCAAAATGATGTTACAGTTACTTCTCTGCAGGGTATGCCACTTCGGTTTAATGTCTACATCACCGAAGGACGTCAGGTATAGAATTATTTTTATTTTGTATTATTTACATTTTATTTTTGAGTTGCATTGTATTAAATTAATAAAATTTCTACAGACGTATTCTGTTTCGGGAGGCCAAATCCTCTCTTCTGACCATTCTCATAAAAACAGCATTGTGCATAAGATCGACAGAGTTTTGTATCCTATTCCTAGCACTGATGTTCTTGGTCAAACTAAATGGGCATACGACAAGCTCTATCGTCTCATAGTGACTGCAGGATTAGATAAAAGACTTTCTGGTACATAATTTTAAAATTTAATAATTTAAATATTTACAAACAACAAAATTAAAGTAATAATAATATGAATTTTACAGATGGTACATATACTTTGTTCGTGCCTAATGACGATGCTTTCAAAGGATTATCTCCTGTAGTGCAAGATGCGTTACTAAAAAACGTGACTTTACTTCAAAGTATGTTTAATTATCTTTAAAAATCTCATTAAATAATTTACTAATTTTTATTTATTCAAAATATTCTCACTACATAACTATAAAACAATTATTTTTTTTTATTAAGATATTCTTCTTAACCATGTTATCATCGGCAGCGTTTACACTACTGGACTTTATGATGGTTTAATTTTAAAATCTTTAGGTGGAATGCCATTAAGATTTAATTTCAGAAGAGGTAGGTTCAATCATAATAAGAATTTTTCAAATTTAATTATTTTACAACTTACATTTCCTTTAGAAACCAAATTAGTTTTCTTTAATAAAATATTCCTTTGATAAAATTAAAAACACGATATTTTATACGGTAGATCAAGTAGATCAATAGCGAACAAAAGCTAGATTAGAAAAAGCAATATCCCAGTAAAATGAAATACGAAGTATAATTTTACACAGGATATAAAGTAGCTTATGATTTATAGACTCGCATGTACGACAACAGGGAATATCATAATTAATAAGTTGTCTCGAATATTATTAATTCGATACCATTATTAGCTGCATTTTATAAAAATTCTGAAATTTAGAGTTAATAACCACGTAAATAATCGTTTAAAATTGGTATCACGATACGTTCGGTTGAAGTATCATTACTCTTACAATAAGCACTGTTGTTCCACAAATAGAACTGAGTGATCATGTTACAAAATGAACGTGGTGGAGATGTGAAATAATCATCGGGCACAGTTATTTTTATTTCAATAATGCAATAAATATTGTAATTTGACGAAAATAACCAATATCTAATAAAAAAAATTACTTTATATGAAAGCCTTAAAATAAATACGAATTTCAAAATCAACATGAATAGTTTCTGATATGGTAATGCAATTTTATTCTCATTTCATTAAAAAGTTAATCAGAAATGATTATTTTTTCTTGCAAAAGAGAGAAAACAGATTAAAGTTTCATAACTATGATATCTAGTTTATTTATAACGAATTCATAATTTTAATTTATCTAGATTACATACGTTATTGTTTATAACAATTTTTCTTCTATCCAATTTTTATAGTTATAATCTTAATATAAGAAAATCTAAATTTTTATAAAATTCTAAAATTTGAAATTCTATTTTGTTAAGATATAAATTTAATTATATTTTCTTAACATTTATCTCAAAATAAATTTATTTAGAAATGAGAATTAAGCAGCTTAGTTAAAATATCAATTAACATAGATTTATTTAAGAACCGATAATTTTTATTATAAATTTTAGTGATTACATTTACACAATTGTAATAATTACCATTATTTTTAATTTTACAAGTAAACTAATATATTTTATTCTGTAAACTACAGGTTTAATATTAGTTAATGGAATTCCTATAGTGGAACCAGACATACCTGTTATAAATGGAGTAATCCATGTTGTCAACAGAGTTATAGCGCCTAAAGAAGTTTTGGAGGACTGTCATTGCTTAAGTGTTTTAGATGACTCAAAAACGCCACAATCAAGCGAAATACAAGAACCTTTGTATCCTTCGGGTCCAAAAAAACCTTTTGTTACTACTAAACCTATTAGAACCTATCCCACAAAGACTACACGAGATCATACACGACGGCCAATACCTACTCGTCCACAGAGGATTTCCGATGATCAGCAAGTTTATGATAATGGAGATTCTTATCCTAGTAAACCTTCTTATCCATTTCAAACATCGAGAGAACATTCCCAAAGACCAGAAATACCTTTTGGTCAAAGAATGGTGCCCACAAAACCCTATCCTCAAGGTTCTCGTCAACAATTTACTACTCATCAGCCTATTAAAACTACTCATCGTATACCTGCAACAACAAAAACTCAAACTCGGCCAACGTGGAAACGTCCCCCTCCTCAACCTCAACCTGAACCTCCTAGTAGACCTAAACGACCCCCACCTCCAAGAAGACCACCTCAACCTCAACCAGAATCCGATTCCCAAACAAAACCTCAGACTTTGCCCTATCGACCAGAACCATCAAAACCATTAGATGGAAAAACAACATATTTACCTTCAGGAACTTCTCGCCCAAGTAAAATTGATAGAACTGAAAAGGACGGATTTCAGGAATTTCCTGGAAAACAGGAAAAGCCTACAATACCTGGACATTCTGAAATCAGCCCTGGACAACCGGGACCCCATAGAAGACCTGGACAACAAGAAACAGGATACCCAGAAAGGCCTACAGGTGATGGACCTACAGGAACATCTAAACAACAAATAACAGGGTTCCCAGGAAGAACATGGCAACCAGAAACAGAAAGACCAGGACAAGTGACAGGATATCCAGGCAGACCTGGACATTCGATAACAGGATTCCCAGACAGACCTGGGCAACAAGTGACAGGATATCCAACTAGACCTGGGCAACATGGAACAGGATATCCAATTAGGCCTGGGCAACAAGTAACAGGATATCCAGGTAGACCAGGACAACAAGTGACACTATATCCAGGTAGGCCAGGGCAACAAGTAACAGGATATCCAGGTAGACCAGGACAACGAGTAACAGGTTATCCAGATAAACCTGATCAACAAGGAAGAGAATTTCCAGAAAGACCTGGACAACAAGGAAGAAGATTTCCAGAAAGACCTGGACAACAAGTAACAGGATATCCAGATAGACCTGATCAACAAGGAAGAGGATTTACAGAAAGACCTGGGCAACAAGTAAAAGGATATCCAAGTAGACCTGAGCAAGGAAGAGAATTCCCAGAAAGACCCAGACAACAAGTAACAGGATTTCCAGAAAGGCCCGATTATCAAGGAAGATTTCCAGTAAGACCTGGTCAACAAATAACAGGATTCCCAGAAAGACCTGACCAACCTGGATATTCAAGGTTCCCAGGACAATTTCCAGATACTTCCCAACCTCAACAAGTACCTGACTCTCAAAAGACGCATCAAACTTTACCTTATCAACCTGACTCATCCAAACCATACGATCAAAAACATCCAACCAAGACAACTCCACATTTCCCTGCTGGAACATCACGACCTGGCAAAATCAGTACACCTAAGAAAGATGGTTTTCAAGGATTTCCAGGGAAACCTGGCCGTCCTGGATTCAAGCCCGGACAAGAACCTTGGAATATTCAACCTGATTCTAGACCTAGACAGCCAGATACCTGGAATCAAACTTTCACAGACAGAGATCAGGAACTTATTCCCAGAGGTGGCCAACCTACTTTCAGACCAGGACAAACTGGATTTCCTGAAGAACCAACTGGACAATTTCCATTGGATTCCTCTGTAAAAGGAGATGAACCTCGAGTTGAAATAGTGCAAACTGTGTCAATTTTCGATGTTTTCCAAAGACCCGAGTTAATATTTAAAAATCAACCAATAAGTTTAACAATAATTTATGAATTGTTCAAACAAGTTGGACTTTTCGAAACATTACAACCAGGTATCAATATTTTTATTAATACTTTTGAATATCTCAAAAAAAGGGATGTATTTAATCAATGTATGCTTTTACTTGTTTAGGCCCAAAAATTATTTTTGTACCATCAGATGAAGCTATAAATTCTCTCCCAGAAGGAACATTACAACAATTACGAAATGATCCAGATTTACTTCACCAAATTCTTCTATATCATGTCATCACCGTACCACCACCACCTGGTAAACCTGACACTACATATCCAGTGAGAACGGCTCAAGGAATACCTATTTTGATTCGCTATGGTCCTCAGGGACAAGTAAGACATTATAGACGGAATAATAATTAATTAATAAAATATACTAAATCATATTAAATTTTTAATATTTTTCTTCAGATTGTTCAAGTAGATGGAGCAGATGTAATCACCTCAACTAAAACAGATGATGATTACATTATATATGTCATAACCCGGCTATTAAGTCCTCTTCCAAAACCTTCAATCAATTCTTATTTAAATGATAGACGTGATATCTATAGATATTTCAGTTATTTAGTAAAAAATCGTCTAGATGATTTAATAAAAGGTACATAAAGTTAGTTTCAATGCGTGATAAGCAAAAATTTAGTATCATTATTTCAAAATTATGAAATTCTTATAGGTCCAGAACTTTATACAGTCTTTTTACCTCTTGATGATGCCTTCGAACAAATTCCTAGAGAACAATTAGAAATCATTTTAAACAATAAAACATTAATTGAAGGTAAGCAATATAATATTTATTGTATAGAACGTAAATAAAAATAATATCATGATATAATAATAATTGTTTTGAAGCGTGCACACAAAAAATAATTCAAACTTTTTCTTTTAAATATAAAGAGTCAGATCCAGAATAAGTATTACAAAACATTTTTAAACGATTTTTTATTTCTTTAGAATTACTTCTGAATCACGTAGTTCCAGGAGTTTATTACACAAATGACCTTAGACCAGGACAAGTTATTTCAGGAATGAGAGGAAAAGATATTCGATTCCAGATCTCTCCAAGTAAGTTTATGAACTGAATTTCACTTATAAAATTTTAATTTATGATTTATAGACGTTATGGTTTTGAACTTTTCAGATGGAGTTGTAAAGGTTAACAATGTAGATATAGTCGAACCTGACATAATAACTGGAAACGGTGTCATTCACGTCGTTGATGGCCTCATTTATAGACCTGAAATCGTATTCATTCAACAGAAAGATACAGGTCCATAATCTTAATATTGCAAATATTATTAATACAAGAAATAAAAAGAGCTAAAATTTAATTTTTTTTTCTAGACACTACAATAATATCTGGAGAAGTTCAACGCCCTTTTACATTTGAGACTGGAGGGGAACCAAATCAAATTAATTTACCAGAAACATCTATAATTCAAATACCTGGAGTACCCGATAGGCCATTTCCGGGAGGCTCGATTAAACCACAACCCAAACAAGAAGTCGATTTATCAATAGTCGATGTTCTGCAAAGGCCAGATTCTGTTTTTGTCAATCAGCCTTTCAGCCTTAATATAATTTATGAACTGTTCCAGAGAGCAGGAATTATAAACATCCTATCAAGAACAGGTAACCTTTATTCATATAAAAAATAATCAAAAATGTTAACTTAGTTTTTTAAATCAGTATTTCAAATTGTTTTTTTTTTTTTGTTTTTTTCTAATTCCAGGTCCATTTACCGTCTTTCTCCCTGTCGATAAATCTCTATCTGCACCAGAATTTTTCGAAATCCGCAATAACCCCGAACTTCTGCGTGAAGTTCTACTGTATCATATCATAACTGCCACTTTACCACCAACTGATAGTCGCACCACTTATATGGTGACTACTGCGGGTGGTAAACCAGTATTGCTGACTTACGATGATCAAGGAAATGTAAGAATTTTTATATTATTATGCATATAACAAATTAAATGTAATTAGCATATAACAAATTAAATGTAATTAATATTTAATTTTGACATGATCGAATTTTCAAGGTGGTATTAGTCGATGGCGTAGAAGTAATTACCTCAGTTGTAAGTAAGAATGGATTGATATATATCATATCTAAACCACTTCATCCATTACCCAAAGCTTCCATAATTGAATACTTCCGAAGCAGACAAGATCTCTCTAGAATCTTAAATTATCTTATCCAAGCTAGGATTGAACGTACATTCCAAGGTAAGAATGAAATCAATTTATCTAAAGCAGTTAAAATATTTTGAGCTTAATACAAGGTGCTGTAAATTATTTTTTGGTTTGTTTTAGGTCCAGATCCGTTCACCTTCTTCGTTCCTTCAGATGAAGCTTTCAATAGACTTCCTCAACATGAACTTCAACAAATTATTAGCAATCGAACTGTTCTCGAAAGTATGCTCTTGTTGTAATTTTAAAAACCTTGAAATAATTCAATTTCCTTATTTTCTTCTTAATTTTTCAGAATTCATAATGAATCATGTTGTATCAGGCATTCATTATACTAAAGAATTAATGCCAAATCTACTTTTACCAACACCGCGAGGTTCCATTCTTAGGATCGATCATTCAGGTAAATATAAAAATTGAAAAAATAAAGAGTTTTAATAATATATATAAAAGATTAATATGATTTCTTAAATTAAAAAAATATATAAATTAATTCATACGCAATTAGATAAATTTATACTGTAAAATAATAATTGAAAATATTGTTTAATGTAATGAGCAATTAAAAATAAACTATTTTAAAAAATATAAATATTTTCTATTTCTCAGGAGACAAAATCACAGTTAATGATGCAAACATAATTGAAGGAGATATTACAACAGGAACAGGAGTAATCCATATAATTGATAGGGTCATAACTTCTCCATCACAGGAAATAATTAGTGATGACAGAGAACCTGTACAAAGCGTTATTGTAGGTAAGCATGAACAACAGATTATATCAAAAATTCAATAACCAATTCTATAAAATTTCAATAATAAATTAATTTATTTTGCGTTTATTTCCAATTATAGTTCCTCCAAGTGGTGATTTAATTAGTTCAAATGTGGTAGAATTAGCAAAAGGAATGGGCCTTAACAAATTTGTACATTGGCTTATCCAAACTGATCTCATTAAAGTTGTTCAAGATGGAAGTAAGATTTTTTATATCATAATGATAATTTTTAATATAATTTTTTTCTGTTTTCTAATAAAATATCATTTTGTAGATCGCTACACCATCTTCGCTCCTACTGATGAAGCTATAGAGTCTTTACCTGGTCTCGAATCTATCGAGAGAGATACTGATCAACTGAGGGCTATCCTTAAATACCACATCATACCTCTTTATATCCAAACAGGTCAAATAGAAAATGAACGAACAGTGCAAACATTGCTCGAAGGAAAGGAAATCAGATTTAATATTTATCAAGATGGACGTGTATGTAGATAACGACTTAAATTCATTTTATTAAAAGTAATAGTTTTTAGAAAGGAATGTTTGAAATATACTTATGCCTTTTAGGTATATACTGCTAGTGGGGCACCTTTTGCACCAAGCAATAATCCTGGAAATGTTCTGATCGCTGTGGTTGATAGGGTACTCTTTCCACCTCAAGGAAATGTTTATATTACCCTCACTAAATTACCGATGCTTGGCCAGTTAAGGCAAGCAGTGGAAAAGATAGCATTGGATGAAGATTTGAGAGGTTAGAATAAATCAAAAAGTTATAAAAAGCACTTGTTATATGCTAAATAAAATTTTATATTTTTTATCTTTAGGACAGGGACCATTCACATTCTTTGCCCCAAGCGATAAAGCTTTTGAAAATTTATCGTTCGAAGAAAAACAAAGACTGATGAATAATCCTCAATCACTCTTAAGTAAATACATTATTTCAACAATTTAATAAAAAAATATTATAATTTAATACTGTATATAGATGTATTTCTACTATAGCATAAAATCTTTTATATTTTTTCAGATTTGTTGAAGCGTCATTTGGTAAAAGGAAATGCAATATATACTAGTGGAGTAATAGAAGGAATGACTTTACGATCAGAAGCAGGCGATGACTTAACAGTAACACTCAAGCCAAGTATGTTATTTTAATTAATATTCAAAATAATTTTCGCAGTTATGACAGCTCACAGATTAATTTTTTCTTCTTCTCAACAGCTTGCATCGCCATCGATGGAGTTAATGTCGCATTCCCAGACATCAGCACCACCAATGGTGTCATTCATATCGTCGACCACTTCTTGTGAAAGTGCACCACCTGCTTTTAAACGCTCGTCAGAATATGTATATGTAAAGCAAAAAAAGGACAGTAACAATGTAAAAACAACGACTCCTTTTATATTTTATACTTATTAATATTCTTCCCTGAAGAATAATTTTTTTTTCAACTATAGAGCGTAATCGACTACTTTGTTACTGTCCAAAGTGTATATTAAAATAATTAAAAATAAAAAATTTTGTATAAATTCTATAAATTGCATTCTTATATGCGTGATTTACGAGCAAAAAAAACACTGAATACGCTTCTAAATGACATTATATAATAGCTTCTATTTTGCTGTTTTTAATAATAAGAGCAATTTTAAATTCTTAAAATTTATAATATGGCTATTATATCATTGAAATAATGAAAATTTGAAATTTTTTAAAACTATTACATACTATCAGTCATTTCGTGTTTGTTTTTGCTATTTTAAAACAAAACACTAAAAAACTAACCAGAAGGCATAACATTATATCGATAATACAGTACTACAATGGATTCCAAACTTTTTGTGTCTCCTCTCTCTTTTTTCATAAAAAATTGGTACGCTCCCTCATTATCATAACAGTCTAATTTTATAAAACTTTCTACTTACAATTTAATACTACCGGTACAAAACAATATACCATATTTTGTATAAATAAAGTTGTTATATATAAAAAATATATGTTTATTACGATATAATAATTTTTAATACAATTAAACAAATCTTACAAAAAAAAAAAAAAAAAAGGAAAAATATTGAATAGAATGC